>CM077153.1:213577510-213843175 GCA_039583875.1 Platanthera guangdongensis
TTAAATAACATAATAAAAAAAAAAAAAAAATTATCAAAATAAATTAGAAAATTAAACTTCTAGTTTACTTTATATTTAGGCTAATCATGTCATTATAGACCTCTAATAAATATTATAGGGATTTTGGATAATAAATTGGAGTACCTCCCATTGTACACATCATATGACATAGGATGGTCTGCGTTTAGTAAAAATTGCAAAGATCAAAATATGGTGCAAAATGAACTTAGGGAGTTGGGATATTAGTGTGTTGGGCTAATAAGTGAAATGAGATTATCATTGGGAGTCGTGATGAGGAGTGAGAAGTTTGACTGGTGTTAGGAGGTGCTCGGGGTCGACAAAACATCGTCTTCCCCGTGAGGAGAGAAAAAGTCAAAATACACTAGGGATAGATCCAGTACAACATAAAGGAATTGGGAGTTGGGTAACAACCAATAATAATAAGTGCCTTGCGAAAGGGAGCTTTGGGCTTCAGCCCATCCTAGTTCCTAATGCCCTCGAGATCCCTTCACGGGGAATACCTTGGGCAGTCCTGGGCTAAACAAAACAGTAGGAATAATAAATAACAAGGGAAAATAGTATAACTAGGTTTTCACACACCCTGGTACCTCGGGAGATTGGTTAGGTTGTTTGAATTTCCATCCGGACGGTAGGTTCAGAAGGTAGATGCACGGACGGGATAGTCCGTGGAGCTTTGGCTTGGTAGATATTTGTGACGGACGGGTTAGTCCGGGGAGCTTTAGCTCAGTGGTGATACATCAAGATTGCATGTGTACTATAAGGTGGTGGTTCATCGATGTTGGAGGGTCGATGCACCGACGCCAATACGTTGACTCAGCAAGTGTGGTTTATCACTTCGCCATTTTAAGTCCGGTGGACTAGCCGGCAAAGAGTACGCAGGAGCTCCCTTAGTGCACCGGCGTCGAGGCGTATGATAGGTCTGATTGGTAGTGCTATTACCGGTTTAGAGGTGGGCGAGACCCAACCAACCGCTTCCATTTTACACTACGGAGGTATCCTGGGAGGTTTTGGCTCTAGAAAGGGGGAACTAAAGGTATGTGAGCATGGAGTCGTGTGCATGAGTTGCACTTGCATGAAACATGGCATAGTATATCACTACACTCATACTTGCATACAACCGACACCCCAACGTATAAATTAGTATGAGACTTTTTATACGATGGGAGCCTTGCAGAAGACCCCTTAACTTATAAGTTTGTATGTGCATTCATATATGTAAGAACCGAACAAAAACAAACCGAAATGGTTTTAAACTGAAACTTTATTATCCGAAAAAGGTATCTATTACAAAGGTATGCCCTCTCTTATATAGAATGGAGGAGAGATGAGAGAATACAAATAAGAGATGTGAGACTAAAAATTTACAGGACTAAGCGGACTATACAAACAAACCGCACACAAGCGCGTGGTTAGACAGAAGGCTAACCGCACGGTTACCACAAGAGAAGAAGAGAGATTGCCAGGAAGACCGCTAGACCGCCCGGTCTCCAGGCCGGCTGAGACAAACCGCCAGACCGCACGGTCTTCAACCCGCCAAGACAGACCGCCAGACCGCCCGGTCACCAACTTCAACACTCCCCCTCAAGCTGGAGCATATATATCGATCATGCCCAGCTTGTCGCAAACATGAAGAAACGAGGCGAAAACTGGCTTGGTGAAGATGTCAGCCAGCTCTTTATCAGAAGTGACAAAGTGAGTGCAAATTTGTTCCTTTAAGATCTCTTCACGAATGAAATGACAGTCGACCTCAATGTGCTTTGTTCTTTCATGGAAGACCAGATTTTTGGTGGATGTATTTGACGGTCTGTTATCAGACATAGGTAGAGGATGGTTGTAGAACTCTCCTAAATCTAGTATGAGAGCCCGAAGCCATTTTAAAACTCACAAGTGGTCGATGCCATACTGTGATACTTGGCTCTGCACTGGACCTGGAGACAACGACTGCTTCTTGCTCTTCCCAGCTCACCAGATTTCCCCCAACAAAGGTGCAAAAACCTGAGGGTTGACTTGCGATACCCTTTGTCATCAGCAGAACTTGCATCTGAGTAGGCTTCAATCCTCAGATGACCATTCTTCTGAAAAAGTAATCCTTTCCCAGGCGCTCTTCTTGACATACTTCCAAGATCCGCAAGGCGGGCTGTAGATGGCACTCCCTAGGTGCTTGCATGAATTGACTCACCTTGCCCACAGCATAGGAAATGTCGGCCTGGTCACTGTGAGATATATGAGCTTACCAACCAGACGCCTGTACGTGAACTATTTGAAAGAGGAGGCGAATCATCTGTCCAGGTTTTGGTCTTCTCCAGTTGCCATGGGGCATCAGGAAGGTTTTGCTCTAGTCAATCCTGCCTCTTTTAAAAGATCAAGGGCATACTTACGCTGAGAGAGAACTAAGGAGTCGGGCTTCCGAGAGATTTCGATCCCCAGAAAGTACTTTGGAGAGCCGATATATTTCGTGATCAGATGTTGGCGAATATGTCGCTTTGTCAGGGCTATCCCTTCCTGGTCATCACCAGTGAGAAGAATATCATCGACGTACACAGCAAGAACAACCAGCCCCGAAGGAGTTTTGCGAATAAATAGAGAGTGATCAGCAGAGCTTCGCGCAAAACCAACGGCCGCCACGATGCCGCTGAACTTGTCAAACCAAGCTCGAGGGCTCTGCTTGAGGACATAAATTGCCTTCTGCAGCCAGCATACTCATGTCTCCCCCTGAGCAACATACCCAGGAGATTGCTCCATGTAAACGGCCTCGTGAAGATCACCATAAAGGAAGACATTCTTGATATCCAGCTGAGAAATCGGCCAATCCCTATTGACCGCCACAGAGAGAAGGACCCGGATAGTGCTGAGACGAGCCACGGGGGAGAAGGTGTCAAAGTAATCAACCCCATAGGTCTGAGTAAAGCCCTTAGCAACAAGACGAGCTTATACCGATCCATAGTGCCGTCTGGGCCAAATTTGACAACAAAGACCCAGCGACAGCCAACAACATCAGTACCGAAGGGAGGAGGAACAAGAGTCCAGTACCTGCTCCGTGAGGGTCGCCATTTCCTCAACCATGGCCAGCTTCAGTGGGGAATAGCAAGGGCCTCCTGATAGGAACGAGGCGTGGCAGTCGCAGAGATAGCCAGCGCAAAAGCCCTGCGAGAAGGGGTAAGACGATCATATGAAACAACCACAGCAAAGGGGTGTAGGGTACATGTCCGTACCCCTTTGCGAAGAGCCACAGGGAGATCCAGGTCGGCGGCCCCCTCGGGATCCGGAGCGTCCGTGGCAGAGAGAGCTGGCCCGGGAGAAGAGAGCGACGACGGCGGAGAGGATGGAGACGGAGGTGGAGAAGTGGGAGAGAGAGTGGAGGCGAGAGGAGGGGACGGAGATGGGGAGGGGACGGAGGGGTGGATATCTCGATAGGAGACGAGGGAATGAAGGGAATAGCAGGAGAGTCAGAAGCTGGGAAGGAGGAGAGGAAGCTGGGGATAGAGAGGAGGGGTCAACCAAGAAGTAGGAGGCATTCTCGAAGAAGGTAATGTCAGCAGAGACGAACTGCTGACGAAGAACAGGGTTAAAGCAACAATAGCCCTTTCTGAGTGGTGGAGTACCCCAGAAAGAAACATTTGGTGGAGGAGGGATAGCTTGTCATGGGTGGCAGATGGGGTATGCACAAAGCAGTGCATCCAAAGATGCGGAGAGGGAGAGGGAAAAGGCTCCTTGCCCGGATACAGAATGGAGAAGGGTGTTTTCCCGTGGAGAATGGTGGATGGAATACGATTGATGAGATAGCAGGCAAGGAGAACGGCATAGCCCCAATAAGAGCGAGGGACATGCATCTGGGTCATCAATGTGCGAGCCACATCGAGGAGGGGACGGTTTTTGCATTCCGCCACCCCATTTTGTTGGGAGGTGTAAACACAGCTAGGCTGATGAATAATGCCATGTTGCACACAAAAAGAAGTAAAAGCATGACTCAGATACTCTTTAGCATTGTCGGAGCGAAATGTTTTAATACAAACATTGAACTGAGTTTTAATTAACTGATAAAAAGATATCCATACATCTAAAAGTTCAGAGCGATCTCGGAGGAGATACACCCAAGTACATCGAGAAAAATCATCTATAAAGGTTATAAAATAAGAACTACCCCGACCAATGGTGAGGGTAGGAGCAGGTCCCCAGATATCAGAGTGGACAAGATCAAAAGGACGAGTAGAGCCCCGTCCGTGCTTTGGCGGGAAGGAGGAACGGTGATGCTTACCGAGTTGTTAGGCGTCGCATTGCAGAGGAGTACTAGACAGAGGGAGGTATGACAGAAGCTGATGTAGAAGACGTAGTGGAGGATGACCGAGGCGGATATGCCACTGGAGAAGATCCGTACATGAAGAGGAGAAGGCGGACAAGGCGGAAACGTTATCGAGGAAGTAGAGGCCGCCACTCTCAGTCCCAGTAGCAATCGCCCGGTGGGAGTTCGGATCCTGAAAAGAACAAGAAGTTGGTGTAAATGTCACAGAACACTGAAGCTGTTTGCATAAAGAGGTAACAGACAACAGATTGCACGGAAACTTGGGCACATAGAGAGTGTCCGCTAGTCGTAGGGACGGAGTAACATGAACCACTCCTGTCCCATGAACCGGGGAGGGAGAACCATCCGCAACTAGTACCGGGGGCAACCGATCATGTTGTTCGAGTAAAGAGAAGCACTAAGGATTGCCCGTCATGTGATTAGTGGCACCTGAGTCGATGAGCCATTTACCTTGAGTCACCATGTGGGCACTACCTTAGGATGTTACAACAGAGGCAGATGGCTTGTAAGAGTCACCGGAGGGGCAAAGATGGGGATGCTTCGTCCAACAGCGTTCGAAAGTATGACCGGTTCGGCCACAATGAGAACAGAGGTAGCGGGAAGAAGCACGACCGCTAGACAGGTGACTGCGGCTACCAGAGCCACTCCGCTGAGTGTGATGAGAATAGTTGTCCGGTGGTGGAGAAGGAGCGGGCAAATGTGGGCGCTGAAGGAGAGAGGTGACAGCAGCGATGTGGGCAGCAGTGGCATCTAAGGTAGGAGATTCAGCCTCATCCAAAATTTGCTGGCGGATCATGTCATAAGTATCAAGAAGCCGAAGCAGATAACACACAACCAGAAGCTCCTAGAAGTGCTTGTGTTGTTGAGCCAAATCCGCAGAAAAGGGGCGATTCTGAAGAATCTCAGCCCCAAGATCCTGAACCTGTTGGTAGGCAGCAGCAGGAGACAAGGTAGGACGGGCAAAGAGGTCCGCATACAACATATAGATGCGGGATGTCTGAGCCCCCTTGGAGTACAGAGCGGCAAGATGAAGCCAAGCGGCCTTGACCATCTCATCATGACGTATGACGGTAAGGCACTCATCGGAAAGACTGTTTGCGAGCCAACTACGCACAAGCGCGTCACTTGCATCCCAGTCATCAAAGAGAGGTGAAGTGATAGGAGGTGGGTCATCAACGAGATGGTTGCGTTTGCGTTGTGAGCGAAGAAGAAAGGTGAAAGAGACGCTCCAATCCGAGTAGTTGGAGCCAATAAGCTTGGAAACGGTTCCAAGGTTCCCGGAAGGAGTAGGTGGAAGAGGCGGAGCCGGATTGGTGATAGGGGTGGTGGCAGTAGAGGCATCAGAAAGAGCCATCGGAGCAGGAAAAAGGAAGCCGGGCGGTTAGGAAACAACCCACACTGATAGGAAAAAGAAGGGCTGCAGCGGTCACAAGGGGGAAACCAGCGGCCAGAAAAGCCACGACCAAGCTGCAGACACAAGCAGAGGGGAAGAAGTCTTACAGCTAGAGGACAGGCCGCGCGAACAGAAGTAGGACAAAACAGGTCGCTGCGACAGGAGGTGGAGACTTAGAATAGGAAACAAAAAATCGCGCACACAGAGGGCAGCAATAAGGAGAGGAAGAGGCCGCGCGGACAGGGTGCAAACCGGCGCGACAAGCCGCGCGGACAGGAAGACACAGAATCAGGAGGAGTAGATCGAGTCCTCTGATACCATGTAAGAACCGAACAAAAACATACCGAAATGGTTTTAAACTGAAACTTTATTATCCAAAAAAGGTATCTATTACAAAGGTATGTCCTCCCTTATATAGAATGGAGGAGAGATGAGAGAATACAAATAAGAGATGTGAGACTAAAAATTTACAGGACTAAGCAGACTATACAAAACAAACCGCACAAGCCGCGCGGTTAGACAGAAGGGCTAACCGCACGGCTACCACAAGAGAAGAAGAGAGATTGCCAGGGAAGACCGTTAGACCGCCCGGTCTACAAGCCGGCTGAGACAAACCGCCAGATCGCGCGGTCTTCAACCCGCCAAGACAGACCGCTAGACAGCCCGGTCACCAACTTCAACAATATAAGTTAAGGTTAATTATTTCTTGCTTTGTCTTTCTTACTTATGACGCATATTCTACTTGTTTACATTACTACTTACTATTGTAGAACTGCTAGTTTGTCCCTTTTCTTCCTTTGTTATATATACATTGTAAGTTAACTGCTAGATTAGTTCCACTGTCACCTGTCATATTGTACTCTCCACCTTTGTAGCTTCCCTTTCCTCCTCCCCGCTCGGTGCCTAAGAGCCATGGGGGGAGGGGTAGGGGATGATAGGGCTTAGTCTTTATGACTAATGGTTTTTGGACCACAACATTACAGGGGCTCCGGATGGGAGACAGGTACCATCAGCACAGGGACCAGCACCAGTGGAGTACGGTGTGCATGGAGGTGGGCCAGTCTAGTACCGGAGCACCAACGGCCAGCTCCGTGAGTGATAGTCTTATTATAGCTTCCATGAAAGTTTGTAGTGAGGATCTGATGTACCGGGATTAAGCCCGTTTATATTTCATTTGTACTGTTCTTTTGCAGTACTCTCTCTTCTTTATTTATGGACTTGTGTGGTTTCTCCTTATATATGATGTTTGTTGACTCAATTATATTTCATTCATGATTACTGCTCTCTCTATGATGATCGAAAAGGACGGCAGAATCGACATTTTGTAGTGACGGCTTTCCTGTGTGTCGGGGCAACCTCAAAATGGCGGTTCTGGGCATAAGGCCCCGGGTTCGGAAAAGAAAAAAAATGGGGGTCTTACAAGTGGAATCAGAGAAAACCTCGATCGAAAGAGAAGTAGTCCACAAAAACCTTGGGCCACCCCCGCACGATCTTAGTTTGCGGACAAACTAGCAGCGAAAGCAGTGGTGTGCCCATAAGGGAAATCACATGTAAAATTCCATTCTTCTTCTTCTTTTACTCCATTCGTACGCTATCTAACTATTGGAATTTTCCTTGTAGCCTGCGACGAACCCTACTCCACTGCAGGGGACACCTCAGGCTCCAAATATAGTTCCACCTCTGCCGGATCCGGTTCCATTTCAGCAGACAGAGTTGGGGCAAACACTGACGACCATTCTAAAGGTCTTCAGAGCTCAGCAAGCCCTGGCTCCATATCAAAATCCCGGGGCCAACTGGATGAGTGCCTTCCGAGCACGTTCCCCTCCATCCTACCAGGGGACGGAGTCGGCAGTTCGCGCAGAGGAATGGTTAGATACCATTTATGAGATGCTTGCGGGGATTCGATGCCCACTGAGGAGGCAGTTGCTTTGGCAGTCTGCTGCCTGGAGTCATACGGAAAGAGGTGGTGGAAGTCACAGCTGGACACAACCTTTGAGGATATGGATTGCACAAATATCTCTTAGGGAGTGTTCAGAGCGGCACTTCTGGGACATTTCGTACCTCAGTCGGCAACGGACGAGTTGAAGGATAGGTTCTTGCGGTTGAAGCAGGTCAACCAGACAGTGCTGGAGTATTACCAGGAGTTTACTCACTTAGCCTGCTATGCGGACTCTTATCAGTTGAACGACGCTGGCTACACCAGGAGGTTCTACAAGGGGCTGCACGACGACATGAGGCAGACCCTCCTCTTTGTCTCCGAGGGAAGTTTGGCCAGGATTCTGGAAATGGCCAAGAAAAGGGAAGCAGATCAGCTTACAGTCAAGAGCCGGAAGGGACCGGTTGATGATGCAGTGATTGGAGGTCGTAGAGACCGCCCTTGAGGCCAGGTCATCAGGGAAAGAAGGAATGGGGATCAACCCTGTCAGGAGATTGGACAAGAGTAGAGGAACCATGGGGTATTGGCCCCCCAGCCCTTACAGATGCTGGAGCTACCAAGGACAGCAGAGCAGGCAATGGTATGCTTCCAATGCAAGCAGCTGGGACATTTCAAGAGGAATTGTCCCATGAGGCGAGCACCCCCACCAACACTTCAGGGTGCCCCACCTCCTCGGAAGTTTGGCGACCTAGGATGGGGATATCAGGGCAGAGGCCACAGGCCAAAGAGGGTGCAGGTGTACGCTCTAGATCTGGCACAACCCTGGAACCCGGAGCAGGTTATAGCAGGTATGCCAGTACCTTTGAATTTCTTCCTTCCTAAGAACTAGTTTTCACAAACATAGACTAGTTAGAAATTAAGAAAAGAAAAACTATAACTAGAACACTAAGACACTTAATTACCTCAGGCGTGGTTTTCATCAGCGGCAAGCCCGCACACACACTCTTCGACACCGGTGCTTCACACTTGTTTGTGTCAGAAGATTTTGTGAAAGGACTGGCAGGCATGGAGCAATTCATAGGAAGGATGATGAGGGTGTGTCTACCTGATGGATCAGAGCTAATGACCTCTTCTCATTGCAACATGGAGGTGGAGATCGATGGGAAGGCGTTTGAGGCACCAGGGATGATCCTGAGGATGCCAGGCTATAATTTGATCCTTGGTATGACATGGCTTCACTGGAACCATGCCCAGATTTACTGCTTGGCTAAGAGGATCACCGTGAGGCATGGGGACTCCCATATTGTTATCGAAGGTATTATACCAGCCCCCACGTATTATTATCGTCTATGTATGTCGTCAAGGCCCACCTACAGGGAGAAGAAGTTTATCAGGTTCTCTTCGAGATGGCCACGGCCAAGGATTCTATTTCGGATATGCCAGTGGTGCGGGACGTTTCCGATGTATTTCCGGAGAAGCTACCAGGGCTACCCCCGCACCGGGAGAAGGAATTCTAGATTCAGCTCGTGTCGGGGGCTAAGCCGGTATCCAGAGCTCCTTACCGAATGGCCCTGAAGGAGCTGGTGGAATTTCAAAGCCAACTTTAAGAGTTAGTGGAAGCCGGGTTCGTCCGACCTAGCTCTTCACTATGGGGATCTCCAGTACTATTCATCAAAAAGAAGGACGGGACACTTCGGTTGTGTATTCATTACCGGGCCCTGAATAGGCTGACGTTTCGGAATACGTATCTCTTGTCATGAATAGATGAGTTATTTGACTAGCTGGTGGGAGCGCATTGGTTCTCAAAGCTGGACCTGAGATCGGGGTACTACCAGCTACTCATTCAGGAGGAGGATATCCCGAAGACGGCCTTCAGCAGTAGATATGGACTGTACGAGTTTACCGTGATGCCCTTTGAGCTAACGAATGCACCCTCCGCGTTCATGGCCTTGATGAGCCGGGTGTTCAAAGAGTATCTGGATATCTTCATCATCGTATTCATTGACGACATCCTTATTTATTCGAGGACTGAAGAGGAGAACGCGAGGCATCTGGCTTTGACTTTGGAGAAGCTCCGGGAGCATAAGATGTATGCTAAGTTCAGCAAGTGCCAATTCTGGCTAAAGGAGGTGGCCTTTTTGGGCCATGTCATCAGTGGAGCAGATTTGGCAGTAGATCCGGCGAAGGTCCATGTAGTACGAGATTGGCCACCGCTGAAGACAGTCACGAATGTTCGGAGTTTCTTAGGACTTGCCGGTTATTGTCGGAAGTTCGTAAGGGGTTCTCTCAGATTGCCCTCCCTCTTACGACCCTGACGAAGGAGTCTCCTTTCATTTGGATGCCACAATACGAGTCTGCCTTTCTGGAGCTGAAGGGTCAGCTTACCTCGGCCCCTATCCTTGCTCTTCCATCAGGGATGGAAGGATTCCAGGTATACACGGATGCTTCCTATCAGGGGATGGTTGTTGTTCTGATGCAGAACGAGCACATGATAGCCTATGCCTTCCATCAGCTGAAGAAACATGAGCAAAATTACCTGGTACACGACTTGGAGATGGGGGCCGTTATATTTGCTCTAAAGATCTGGCGACATTATCTCAATGGGGTCCATTACGATATATTCTCATACCACAAGAATTTGAAGTACGTAGACACATAGAAGGAGCTGAACATCAGGCAGAGACGCTGGGTGGAGTTTTTGTCGGATTACCAGTACACCATGCACTACCATCCTAGGAAGGCAAACATGGTGGCAGACGCTCTGAACCGGAGTGTGAGTACATCAGGAGTAGGCCCGCAGCTGATGGCCATGGAGTTGGCTGAGTTATTTAAGAAGATGCAGATATCACTAGTGTCCGAGGATGATCCGGAGTTATATACAGAGTACCTGGCATCGATGACTGCCACCGATGACATGCAGGACCACATCAGAGACGGGCAGAGGCTCGATGCGAGGGCAGAGCCAATATTCAGAGCCTTGGAGGAAGGCACGGCAGGGGATAAATCCTTGAGGGATGGGCTCCTATGCTTCAGAGGTAGGGTCTACATATCGGCAGGCGGCCAGATCTGGGAGGACATCATGATGGAGGCACACTGTAGTACATACTCAGTGCACCCGGGGATCACTAAGATGGCAGCGGACCTAAAAAAGATGATGTATTTGCCAGGTATGAAGTAGGACATTACTTATTTTGTGACGCATTGCGAGGCTTGCCAACTCGTAAAGGCAGAGTGAAAGAATCCGACTAGTCTATTACATCCACTTCCGGTGCCAGAGTGGAAGTTTGAGGATATAGCCATGGATTTCATACATGGGCTACCCCGGTCTTGTGCGGCGAATGACTCCATCTGGGTGATAGTGGATAGACTAACGAAGGCGGCCAGATTTATTCCAGTGGCGAAGGACTCTCCGGTCAGGGTATTAGTACAAAGATTCATCTAGCAGTTTGTGCGCTATCATGGACTACCCATGACTATCATTTCAAATCAGGATGGGCGGTTTATGTCCAAGGAGTGGAGGTCAGTTCAGGCCCATCTGGGCTCTCGGTTGACATTCAACACGGCCTTTCACCCACAGAATGATGGACAGACGGAGCGCACCAACCATACATTGGAAGATCTTTTGCACCTATATATTTTGCACCGCGGTGAGCCTTGGGAGAGATTGTTGCCACTGATCGAGTTTTGGTACAATAACATCCATCAGTCCAGTATAGGCATGGCCCCTTATGAGGCATTATAAGGACGGTGGTGCAGGACCCCGCTGTCATGGATTCAGGATGAAGATCCGCAGACACTCGGCTCGGAGTTTGTGGAGGATACTGATGCTCATGTTAGATTGATCCAGGACAGGATGTTGGAAGCCCAGAGCAAGCAGGCCAAGTATTACGATGCGAGGCATCGTTAGGTGGAGTTTCAGGTGGGAGAGCGGGTCTTCTTGAAGATACAGTCGATGCATGGAGTCTCACGGGTTCTCAGGCGAAAGAAGCTCAGTCGGAGATATATGGGGCCCTACAGGATCCTGCAACGGATCGGCCCCTTGACTTATAGAATGGAACTACTGCCGGAGTTAGCGGGATTGCATGACATCTTCTATGTCTCCTCACTACGGAGGGCTCTACTTGCCCTGAGCAGCTGATTTCCACAGTTGACGATCTGGTGGCCTCAGATTGATCAGTCAGCTTGGAGCCGATCAGGATCGACGACACGGCAGTGCGGGTCTTGCGACGTAAGAAGGTTATACTAGTCAAGATTTTGTGGAGAAACGATCAGCATGAGGAGAATACGTGGGAGCCATAGGACTTGATGTAGCAAAAGTACCCAGAGCTCTTCGAGTCAGGTATACCTTAAACCTTAGGTATGTTTCAAGTTTCATTTATTTCAGTAGAAACCCCCGTAGGCTTAACCTTAATTTCGGGGACGAAATGTTTTTATATATATTGGGATTTGTAACATCTCTCAAACAACTAGAACCCTAGGATTTTGTTTTGTTATGACTAGGTCATGACAAAACCATCAGAAGCTCAAAGGACCAAGTGAACAAAGACCAAGGTGAAAATCACCTTGGTCTGCCTATAGCTCATCCTCAACATTTAGACCTAAAGTTTGACTTTAAGGCTACACCCTGATCCCATGACCCTACCACAACACCCTTAACACCTTCGGTAGTCCATAGGGCCACTAAGGACCCACTGTAGGCAGTCAAAGTGGTTAAGTTGACTTAAGTCAACTCTAATCCTAAATGAGTCAAACTAGCTTACTTAGAGTCAATTGACCTTCCCCTAGCCAAGTGGACCCCACCCATGCCCTCCTAACCCTAAAGTGAAGTCAATGGGCCACCAAGGACCCATTGGGGGTCAACCAAAGAGTTTAGCTTGACCAAAGTCAACCCTAGCCCTAATTTGGTCAAAGTACCCTTCCTAAGGGCAGGTGACCTCCAAAGTGCGAAGTCAACCATACCCAACCCTACCTAGACCTTAGGGGAGTCCAATGGGTCACCAAGAACCCATTGATGGCAACTCAAAAGGTCAAATTAACCTAGGTCAATCTTAGTCATGGCTAGGTCAAACTCAACCCAAATGGGCTAACCCAAGCTCAAGCCCCCTTTCATTTGGGCTAACCAACTCTTAATCTTATGATGATATGAATTAGTGGACTGCAAATATCCTAAAAGAGGTTGACCAAGTCAGCCTTGATGACTAGGAGAGAGGAAACTTCATTTTCTCCCTTTAATGGAGGAGAGAGAAAATGAAGGGAAGGGGCCATTCATGGCTAGGGAGGCCAAGAGCGCTCTCCTCTTGCTGGAACTATCTCCCCTAGTCCGTTAAGAGGAGGCCAAGGGTTTTCCCGGCCATGGCAGAGTCTAGGGGAGGAGAACCAGCATGGCCGAGCCAAGCTTTCAATGGCCATTAATGGACATTGATGACTTGGCCTCTCCCCTCCCTAACTGAGGCTTTAAACACCATCAGTGGGCAGAGAGGAGTTTTCCCCACCGTTTACCTGAAGAGTACGGGCCCTTACACTATATAGTTGCAGATACCCGAGCGGCGCCACCACCACCAATGGCTTCCCAACGATCGACGCGCCTCAAGGCCTCAAGCAAGGTCCTCCCCTCCTCCTCTCTCTATGGGTAGATCGTAGCAATCATTAGGGTTAAGAATCGGGATCAATTAAGCCTAATCGAGAAGGGAGTTTTCCTGGTTTTCCGCAAAAAAGAACCCGTCGGGATCGCAGGAATCCGCCCCTCCGGCGACTGTGCCACCGCTTGGCGATAGCCACCACCTCAACGGAGGTGGTGGTGGTGGCCGGCCATGGAGGTGGCTGGATGGTCGGCGGTGGTGGCTGGAAGTAGCTCCAGGATGGGTCAATCTTAACCGTCGGCTGGAGGAAGAAGATGAGCTAGAGCCCTTGGATCCGCATTAAGATTAATGCTGGAGATGGATTTAAATTATAGGATATGATTTCATTTTATTTCATTTTTGTCACAGAATTTGTATTTAATACTTCTAATTATTAAAAATAGCTAGAGGCAGAATCTTGAAAAGTGATGAATATCAAAATTGTAGCCCCCACTTCATCCCTCGTCCAAATGACCTGAAATTTGGAGAGGGGGTCACCCTATTTTGTACCTAGGTCCTGCCCAAAAAGTGAGAATTTTTGGGGACAATTTTTCTATAGTTTTTGAAATCAATTAAAAACCCTAGGGTAAATTAATTTAGGGACCTAAAAACCTCCAAACCCTCACAAATTTTGGTGAGTGGTACTTAGGGTCATCAGGAGGCTCTGCATAAATTTTCACCTCATTTGAGTTGATTTAGTGGGGTATTGGGCAAACCCTAGCCTAGCCCTAATAAGGGGCAACTAGGTGAAAAAGTGCACTTTATGATTAAGTGGTCAGATCACCTCAACAGAGGCTGAGATCTTGGCCACTTGTTTTAAATGACATTTAACACTCTCATATGGGTTATGGGGTGGTTTGGGGTAGGTTTGCCCTAGGACCCAAGTTCAAACCCTATGATAGGACTTTGGGGGTTTGAGAAGGGCAAGGGGTCAAATGACCTTGTATGGACTTGAAATATTTCAGAGAGGATACTAGGGTAGCTAAGGTCCTCTGATAAAAATATTAGAGGATTTGGAGATGGTTCAACCCCTCAAAATCCTGACCCTAGTTTAGGGCACATCACTTATACATGCAATATAAGCCACCAAAACTTAATGAAAAGTTATGAAACTTGGTAGGTATGGTCTTAGGGTTAATTATAGCCTCTGATGATTTTATAAGTAATTTAGGAACATTTCACTTAGTACCTCCCTTATAGTACATGAAGTTGCCCTTGTAATCTTTTAATTATTATGATCACACTGTTTAGTAGTAAGTTATGGAATTTGGGCAGACAATGTTTTACGTCAATTTACTCATGCTTGAATTTTATTACAATTTTTGGAATGTGTATTCCCAGTACTTACTTCACAAATGTATAAACACGGGAATATGCTCAATAATAGATTTTGAGCTCCCTTTTTATTGGAAAATTATGAAACTTGATCAATAGTATTTCTAGGTCAATATGTTAATACGAGAATTGTATTGCAATTTGTAGATGAATAATTGTTGTACTTAGTTCATTAACATATTACTTGGAATATTATGGGAAAATCAATTATAGAGTTCATTATTCACTGATAAATTGTGAAACTTAACCTGAAGTGTTTATATGTCTTTATGTTCATCCTTGAATTTTCTCAGAAATTTTGGAAGTATATTGACAGTACTTGTCTCTTTAATTTGTTTAATGTAGATTATATTCAAAAATTATGTTTAGAGATTTAAGTCTTACTTAAAAATTTGGAGACCTTGGATTTACTGATAAATAGTTGTCTTTTATTTATCATAATTTTGTGAAACATTTTCCATGTCTGAAAATAGTACTTCATGTTCAAACTAAGGCATTTGGATCACTTTGGAAATAAAATAAATTATCAAATAAATTAGAAAAATTATAAACTTCTGGATTGAGACTAATCATGTCATGATAGATCTCCAATAAATATTATAGGGATTTTGGATGATAAATTGGAGTACCTCCCATTGTACACATCATATGTCTTAGGATGGTCTGCATTTAGAAAAAACTGCAGAGATCAAAATATGGTGCAAAATGAACTTAGGGAGTTGGGATATTAGTGTGTTGGTCTGGTAAGTGAAATGAGATTATCATCGGGAGTCATGATGAGGAGTGAGAAGTTTGGCTGGTGTTAAGAGGTGCTCGAGGTCGACAAAACATCGTCTTCCCCGTGGGGAGAGAAAAAGTCAAAATACACTAGGGATAGATCCAATACAACATAAATGGATTGGGAGTTGGGTAACAACCAATAATAATAAGTGCCTTGCGAAAGGAAACTTTGGGCTTCAGCTCATCGTAGTTCCTAGTGTCCTCGAGAGCCCTTCACGGGGAATACCTTGGGCAGTCCTGGGCTAACCAAAATAATAGGAATAATAAATTACAAGAACAAATAGTATAACTAGGGTTTCAAACACCCCGGTATCTCGGGAGGTTGGTTAGGTTGTTTGAATTGCCATCCGGATAGTAGGTTCGGAAGGTAGATGTACGGACGGGATAGTCCGGGGAGCTTTGGCATAGTAGATATTTGTGACGGACAGGTTAGTCCAGGGAGCTTTAGCTCGATGGTGATACATCATGATTGCATGTGCACTATAAGGTGGTGGGTCATCGGTGTTGGTGGGTCAATGCACCGACGCCAATACGTTGACTCGGCAAGTGTGGTTTAGCACTTCGCCAATTTAAGTCCGGTGGACCAGCCGACAAAGAGTACACAGGAGCTCCGTGTAAGACCCCCCTCCCCCTTACCAAGGAGGGCTACCGGGTCTTAAGCCCAGAACCGCCGTCTTACGGTGGCACTAACGTACGGGTTAGTCGACACCGCAACACGCCGATCCTGCCGGCTATTACGATCATATACATAGGCCAATATGAGAAAAAAAGTGTAAAAATGTAATGATTCTACTAGTCCACAAGTTACAGAGTACAAATCATATATATGGAATGAAAAGTACATAGAACATAGTCCACAATGAGTACCAAAAGAGAAGGTAATAAGGGCTTATGCCCAGTACATCAAATCAACTCTCTCTCTCTCTCAAATAAAAGCAGAAGCTATACTAATACATCAGAACTCATCCCACCTGAGGACGCACAGTAGTGGTAGTAGCATGCTGTAGCGGTATCTGCTCCTCAAGTCCCGCCTCCTCGACGTGCTGGTGCTCCATCTCTATGGGCTCCTAAAATAGTATGGTCACCGATCATTAGTAAAAAAGACTAAGTCATTTCCTCCGTACCTCGCCCCGCAACTCCTAGGCACCGAGCGGGAGGACGAAGCGGAGGACAACAAGGGGTAGCAAAAGTGGAAGCAGGTGACAGGAACTAACTAGCAGTTGTAATAGGTATTATTGTTCTATTCTAGCAGTTCTAAGTATATAGTACAAATAAGTAAAGTGCAGTACTAGTAAAGGAAGTAAAGAAAAGAAAGTAAGAGCATGTAAATAAAACTATTCTACCACTATACTACCATCACAAAAGTACCCTAACTTATATAAATGCCCATACAAATATATAAGTTAGGATTTCCAGGAAATTTAACTTATCATATAAAAGAGCCCATACTAATTTATATGATAAAGATCTATGAAGCGTATGACCTAATATGAATGAATGTTATGATGCAATTTTATGCACAGACAAGTGCAACTCACACACAACGACTCTGTGATCACAGACCTTTAGTTCCCACTTTTTGAGAGCTAGCATCACTCTCGGGTACCACCGCAGTGGCTACGACAGTAGCGGAGCGGGCGTCTCCACTTCTAGGCCGTTATGCACACTACCAAGCCTTAGAACCCTCTCATACACCTCTGTACACGTCCAAGGTGCAATCTAAAGTCTCGCGTACGTACTTTGCTGACAACCTGTCAATCTTGTTGGGTCAGATGTGCGTTATCGGGGATCGTCCTCCAGACCACATTGTAAAATAACCCACTGGCCCCTCTAACCCTCACAACCGCCTGGTGCACCGTACTGCCATCGGTGTGACGAACAGCCAGTACCGCATGCCCCGCCACTATATTTATGCACATGCAAGTATTTTATTCCGAGCCTTTTGCTCGCAGGACCAAACCCGTCCTGAATCCCTCAAACCCAACATGGGTGAGAACGCACAGTAGTGCCTTTATACGAATTCCATCAAACCCTACACGGGTGAGCATATACCATGAAACTCTCCAACCCTACACGGGTGAGAATGTACTATAAATTTCTTAACCTATTAGACTACTCGTATCTACGGGTTATTATACTTAGTGATTTAAGGTTAATCCCAGGACTGCCCAGGGTATACCCAGTGAAGGGCTCTTGGGGGCACTAGGAACCAAGATGGGATGAAGCCCAAAGTTCCCTTTCGCAAGGATATTTTCTTTAGTTGATGACAACCCTTAATTTATCCCCAGCTTTCATTATTACTCTTTGGTAATCCTAATGACTTAGAAAGTTCTCAGAAGGGCGACGGTCCTTCGCCAGCCTCCAATCTAGTTGCTACCTAAAGACTTGCACTTTTACTCCCATCACTAAGACAATACTACCTACCAGGGATTATTCCTATTGCACTCCCTTATTCTTCCGATAATCAATCCTCTGGTAATCCCCTAAAGCATGACCTATTTATGCTATATGCAGACCATGTCCTATTATTACCCCGAAAATGGAATCTTCCAATTCTTAGGGCCTCTTGCCCCTAACTATTTATCCTAGGGTGGTATGGACTAATGAAACTATCATATGGATTCTCATAATTTTCCTTGGTCAATTAATCCCTTAATTAATTTATTTCCTTAACTTCCTATGCCAAGTTACACATGAAGTATCATAAATTATGATCCCACTGACCAAAGAAATTTTCATAAGTTGTAGAATGGTAGGATAATACTGTAAGCCAAGTTTTATAATTTTCTCTTCAATTATTCTATTTATCTCTTAAATAATTCAAAATTCACATATTGGATATTTTTCAAAGGAGGTATAAGGAATTCATTTCCAAAAATTCTAAGACAATTCCAGCAAGCTCATAATGTTAAACGAGTGCCACAAACAGAATTTCACTAATTTTCAAGTAACAATGGCTATAAAGTTTTATTTCTAAATAATTTACCAAAATGACATTATGAAGATTTAAAACTTTATGATTCATCCAAAAATGCTGAGAAAATTAATCAAGGTTATTTATACTCAGATATGTCATCAATATGTTTTTTCATAATTTTCTACTGAGTATTTGCATTAATTTTAAATTAAATGAAATAAGGGCAAAAATGTAATTTCTACATTTCTCTTATCAATATTCCTCAAATAGAGACATAAAATTTTCAGGAGTTAAACATGTCATGATATTATCCTTGACAAAATTTGGGGAAATAACTAAGTGACAAACCTAATTTCAACATTTATTTTTCAAAAGTCCTATTAATTCAATAAATCCAAATAATGAGATTTTTGATTCCAAAAATCCCATTATTTCAATGAAGGGTAAAACTCATCCTAATAGGCCACTGAAATTAATTACATGAATTTGCATGATCCAAAAGGGCCTAATACTCAAAATTTCAAAAATTACTATTGGCACCCCAAGCCTAAACATGTCCAACATTTGCATGTGGGATTACCCACCATACATTGCTCAAAACTTGATGAAATTTAAAACATATATTTATAATGTACTTAAGGACAAGACACAAAAACTTGGGGCCATTTGGAGCCCTAATACTCCAAAAATTTCATTAATTTCATTTTATGTATTTTGAATAAAACTATAGGAAACGTTTTCTTAAAAATTCCAAATTTTTGGCAGGGGCTAAATATGCGCAAAATATGCATGTACCAAAAATTTGGGGCCATTTGGATTAATGGTTTGGCTTGGGCATCATTTTGAAGTCTGCCTTAGCCTAAGATCAGTCTTGGCAGAATCGCTCTACAGGGAGCCCTACACCTCCAAATTACAACTTTAGGATGTCAACTTAAAGTTAAGACCTAGGGATACATTTTATATGTTGAACATGTTTTCTGAATCGTCTTCCAAGAGGCGTAAAATTAGCCCGCAAGATACATAAATAAGTGTGACAGAATACTAAAGTTTAATATATTAATAAAGCACGAATCTTAAAGCAATATTGGAGGACATCCATTCATCTTCTTCCTCCAGCCAAGGGCCGAGATTGCCCCGACCTGGAGCACCTTCAAACCTCATTTCCCAGCCACCCCTTAGCCTCCACGGCCGGCTACCACCACTACCACCTCCGTTGAGGTGGTGGCCAACGTTTGGCGTCGAAATGGTGGTCGGAGGCGGCGGTTTCCGACGAACTTGCACTCCATCAAAATTCCAAAATCCATGAAAAATCTCACCTTGGATCTGGCTCATTTGAGCCAGATGTCTCGCCTAATAGATCTAGGAAACTAGCACGGGTAGAGGTGAGGGGAAACAGACCTGTATGGCGGCGCGACGACGAGTTTGGCGGCGGTTGGCCATGGAAATTTTCCTCTCCAGCGAGCTTGCTCACGAATTCGATTCTCCACCAGAAGATTTGATCCAGATATCGAATTCCACTCTTTTCCACCTTCTGAAGCTAATGGTGTAGTCGGTTTGAGCTGAGGATGGCTGTATAGGGAAATACTTGTTAAATTTTCTCAACGTGGTCAGCAAGATAGCCCAAACGCCAAATTAATATCTTCGGAACTACCCAGTTCTCACGTTGAACCAGCGGAAAACCAAGGAACAAGGGTTAATCCCAACAAACAATGGAAGCACAAGCAGGTCTATTAATCATTTACTTCTTTACACCACGAGGCATACATAGCGATACATGATTTCGCTAGTATAACAGCTATAAACAGAAAGCACCAAAAAATTCAAGCCGGGCGGACAGAACCGGAGTCCGCCGAGACCGCCGAGACCGCCAAAGTCGCCCGAACTAAGCTGCAATCTGCCGAGTAGCCACGGAGTCCGCCAAAGCCGCGAGGCCGCGCAGACACACCGTTATTCGTCTCATGCTGAACCTGAACTGAGGAACACCCCTACCCGCCTGAAGCCGGCGGACAGGTTATTGAAGCTGGCAAAGATGAAACAGAACTGACAAGCCATAGAGGGACCTCCTGCTGAGTCCGCAGAGACTACACACTTCCAAGCACTTGACCGAAGTCACAGCCAAACTCCTGGCTCCTTAAAGCAAACCACGCGACCTTCACACAGCAAATGTCAGCACTGAAACAATCCGCGCGGACTGACAAACAGAGACCGCAGCTCCTTGCACAACCAAACTTACTGTTCACTCAAGTTACTTAGGTTACTGTAGACCTTCCAGGGGGGTCCTATTTATAGGCGAGGTGAGGAGTGTGGTCACCGCCCTAGAGATAGAGACACCGCCCCAGCCCGCGCGATCGCAGAACACCGTCCGCTGAGTCCGCAAGAACTTGGCCGGTTACCAAGGAAAACCGCCAGGAGCAAGGCAACCATTGACGAACCCTCTCCAGTCCGCCCAAGCTAAGCGGACAAGGCATCAGCCCGAAAAGCTCCAACAACTGCAGGATAGCAAACCCCCTTCAATGGCTGTCCGCACCAACCCGAGGCAGTCCGCAAGACTCACACCTCAATCCGCCACAAGTCCACGACCAAAGGCAGCTAGCAACAGTCCGCCCGGTCACAGTGGACTTGGCGGATACGGCGGACACAATGAACTTGGCACAAAGTGTGACCAAGTCCAAAACCATCGAAGGCCAATGCGAGCATGACGGATACAATCTCCCGTCCGCCAACACCCTAGCACAGACCGCCATCAGTCCGCGAGCTCCTCGCACTCCTGCCCCATCACATCGGTCATCTTCCGGACTCCAAAACCAGGCCGCCAAACGATGTCCACAGCAAACACCTGCTGTAACACCAGAGCTCGACAAGGCCTCAGCCAAGCTCTAAGCTCAGTCCGCAACAGCCAAAACCGCGGACACATCAGTCCGCAAGCTTCCCGCGGACATGAGCCAATCCGCCTATCAGCACAAGCTTGCACCACGACCACTGAGCAAAGCACCAGTCCGCAGGCCTCTCTATCCGCAGATACCAGGCCGCAGAGTCCGCGGACTCCATGCAAACAACCCGCTCAGAAGACAGCCGACTTGCACCAGACTTTCCACCAGACCGCACATCACAGTCCGCCCAGTCCGCCCAGTCTGCCAATGCTGTCCACCCAGGCTGCCCGGCCTGTCCCGTCACCCACTTCCACTTCACAAATTTCAACACTCCCCCTTGAAGTGAGAAGTGGTGACCAAGCCCAGCAAGCTGCGTAAGCGTTCAAAGGTCCCCTTCGACAGTGGCTTCGTGAAGATGTCAGCAAGATTATCTTCACTCCGAACATGCCCGACCAGCAGAGATCCTTACAACACCTTCTCCCTGATGAAATGGTGATCAATCTCTATATGCTTGGTCCTAGCGTGACACACTAGATTGTTTACCAGCTTGAGAGCACTCTCATTGTCACCCCGGAGTAAAGTAGGCCCTTGCACTTCTTTATGAACATCCTCTATAAGCCTCCTCAACCAAACGGCTTCCCGAGCAGCCAAGGCCGAAGCCTTATACTCCACCTCCGTGGTTGAAACCGACACCGAGTCTTGCTTCTTGCTACACCACGAGATGCTAGCTGAACCGCAGGTGAACACATAACCTGAAGTAGACCTCCGATCATCCGAATCACCGCCATAGTCAACATCCGTGTACCCGAGCAACGCAAACTTCGAGTCCCTTCCATAGAGGAGTCCCATGTCAGAAGTCACCTTGACATACTTCAGAATTCCCTTTGCCGCCACTAGATGTGATTGCCTTGGTTCAGCCATATACCGACTTACTCGGCCAACATCATAAGCTATATCCGGCCTTATAATCGTCAGATAAATCAAGCTCCCAACAAGAGCCCTGAACACCAAGGGATCATGAAGAACCCTTCCCTCATCTCGTCGAAGCTTCAGCCCAGATTCCAGTGGAGTAGAGCACTTCTTCCCTTCGCCCATGCCGAACCGCTTCACAATGCGATCAACATACCCTCTCTGGCTAATAAGAATCCCGCACTCCTTCCTCTCCACTTCCAGACCGAGAAAGTGATGCAACTCTCCCAAGTCTTTCATCTCGAAGCGTATAGCAAGCTCTGCCCTGAGCCTTGCTACTTCCCCCTCTGAATTCCCTGTGATGATCATGTCATCCACATACAACATGACCAAGGCACGTAGCTCTCCCTTCTTCTTGACGAACAATCTTGAATCCGAGTTGGAAGCAAGGAATCTACAGAATTGCAAGTACTCTGCAATCTTCCCATACCACGCTCTAGGAGCTTGCTTCAACCCATAGAGAGCCTTCCTGAGTTTGCAGACATAGTCCGGATGCTCTTCAGAGACAAAACCAAGCGGTTGATCCATGAAGATGTCCTTGTCAATCTCTCCGTAAAGAAAAACATTCTTCACATCGAGTTGCCACAACCTCTATCCCTTGCTAGCAGCCAAGGCGATCACCACTCTTACTGAAGTCATCTTCGCAACTGGACTGAATGTCTCCTCATAGTCTTCTCCATACTGCTGTGAGAATCCTCTAGTGACCAGGCGAGCCTTGAAACGATCAATACTCCCATCAGCCTTCTTCTTCAACTTATACACCCACTTGCAAGTAACCGGAGTAATGCCATCAACCTTGGGCACAAGATCCCAGGTTTCATTCTTCTTCAGAGTATCAATCTCTTCCTTCATGGCACCTTCCCACTCCTTCACTCCAGTGGCCTCGTTGAAGCTTGCAGGCTCTCGCTCATCCAGAGGACCTGCAAAGAAGTAGGAGACAAAGCTCACTGCATTCCCATCACAGTACCGAGCCGGTGGCTTAACCACCCTCTTCGATCTCCGAAGAATTGGCTCCTTGCTCACGGCTTTCGTTGCTTCTTCAGGCTCCACTCCTACCTGGGGCAAGCATTGAGCAGTGCTCCCCCTGCTTCCTGAGCCAGAAGGCTCAACCTCGGAGTTCGAAGCAACAGGAGCTGCTGGTGAAACAACAAGCTCCTCTTCCAAGACTTCAGCATCCACCACCGGTGCTTCATCAACCTTGCTACTTCTGGTTATCTCCACCGAGCCACCTCCATATGATGTCAGCTCGTCAAAGACAACGTCTCTTGATACCACGAACTTCTTCGTCACAGGGTCCATGCATTTCCATCCCTTCTTCCGCTCATCGTAGCCAACAAAGACAAGTTTCCTTGCCTTCGCATCCAGCTTTGTCCGTGAAGCATCCGGGACATGCACGTAGCAAGTTGAACCGAACACCCTAAGGTGTCCAACACTCGGCTTCTCCTTCAGCAATAGCTCAATTAGAGTCTTCATGTTGATAGGGCTGAGTGGCATCCGGTTGATAACATAAGCAGCACAAGACATTCCCTCTGCCCAAAAGGACCTTGGGATATCTTTCGCATGAAGCCAGCATTTGCAAGTCTCCGTCAGATGACGGATCTTCCGCTCCGCTACCCCATTTTGTTGTGGAGTGTGGGCACAAGTAAGCTCCCGTTGGATCCCGTGCTTCCTGCAGAAGTTAGAAAACTCGGAGGAGACAAACTCACCCCTGTTATTAGTTCTAAGCTTCTTAATCCGCAAGCCAAGACGGCCTTCTACCAACTCCTTAAATTCCACAAACAAACGGAATGCTTCCGACTTCTCCTTTAAGAAGTACACCCAAGTATACCTTGAGTAGTCATCAACCAAGACAAGCATGTATCTGCTTCCACCAAGGCTGGCAGTAACCGTCGGTCCCATCAGGTCGCCATGAATACACTCCAATGGTTTCTTGCTCCTTGTTTGTGATTTATAAAAATGAAAGACGATGTGCCTTACCATATTGATAGCCCACACAAACATGCCCATCACCAAAGGAGGACAACTTTGGCAAACCCCTCACCAGACTTCTACTAGCCATTGCCTTCATCTTGTCCATACCAACATGCCCCAACCTCTCATGCCAGATAGCATCACTATCATTGGCTCTCATTCTATCAACATAAGCACTGGTGGAAAGAACAAACAAGTTCTTCACCCTCCTCCCAACATGAGCAACATCAGCCTTAACCGCTGATACGTTGCGAAGGAACCTCACGTCTGTTGGCCCAAACAGAACGTGATACCCAACGTCCACCGTATTGGTCACCGAGAAGAGGTTCTTCTTCATGCCCGGCACGTGATACACACTCCTTAACGTGAGTGGCCCCTGATCACTACCCAAAGACACGACCCCCTCTTTCTCTACTGCATAAACAGTATTATCAGCAGTGATAATAGCTTCATTACCTGAGTACACCTGCATGGAGGTGAACTTTGACTTGTCTCCGGTAAGGTGATGACCACACCCGGAGTCCACGATCCTCTCGCCGTTGAAGTCCTCAGCAGACAAGGCCCGGACACAAGTGCCTGTCATAAAAGCTCCGCCCCATTCTGCTTCTTCACTTCTCGAGCAAGCTTCCTCCTTTCCTGCAGCATGCCCAGGCTGCAGTTTGACCTTGCTGTCCCGCTTGAAGTTCCCTCGCTGATGACACCGGTAGCACTTCAGGTTCTTCTTCCAGTCCTTAGGAGCATTGATCCTCTCCGACGGATATGAAGTTGAAGTCTCCTTCTCACCAGCGGCCTGCACCTTCTTCTTCTTCTTCCCTTCCCATCCTTTCTTCTTACCTGAGAAGAGAGCTTCGCTACCTTCCTGATTCAGATTCACTCCAGCCATCTGCCTTGCTAAGCTCTCCTGCGAGGCAAGCAGATTCTCCAGCTCCAGCAAAGACGGCTGAGTAGCCCACCCTTGAACAGATGTAACAAAGGCCACATACTCCTTCCGCAAGCCGTGGATAATATGCTTTTTCATCTTATCCTCAGAGATAGGCTCATCAGGATCCAGTGCCGACAGCTCAGCACACAAGCTTTTCATCTTTAAGAAGTATTTGGAGATGGAAAGGTCTCCCTGAGTTGCCCTGGCCAACTCATTCTCCAGGAACTGAAGCCGCGCCACATTCTTCCTATTGAACAACTCATCAATGATTGTCCAAATATCAGCAGCCGACTCACACCCAACGATGTGATCAAACAGTTTCGGAGACACAGCTCTCTTCAGAATGAACTCCGCCTTAGCATTTGTTCTTCTCCAGAGCCTCACCTGCTCAGCAGTACCGAACGCAGCAGTCACTTCCTATCTGTCGTCACCACCGACGACTTCCCACAGCTCCTCGCCAAGAAGATAACTCTTCATGCACGACTTCCACTTCTTGAAGTTAGTCGGCGTTAAGAGTTAAATGCTCAGACCTCTTGCAAAACCCCTTCCATTGCAAA
This sequence comes from Platanthera guangdongensis, assembly GCA_039583875.1. Taxonomy (NCBI): domain Eukaryota; kingdom Viridiplantae; phylum Streptophyta; class Magnoliopsida; order Asparagales; family Orchidaceae; genus Platanthera; species Platanthera guangdongensis. The sequence continues at coordinate 213,603,040 of CM077153.1, forward strand.
CACCTGTTGGCACCCTTTCAGAAGCTCCGAGCAACAACACAGGTTGAGCACCACTCACTGAGTAACAACGCTGGTTGAATTCCGCTTATGCAACTGAACCTCGCTTTGATACCATGTTAAATTTTCTCAACGTGGTCAGCAAGATAACCCAAACGCCAAATTAATATCTTCGGAATTACCCAGTTCTCACGTTGAACCAGCGGAAAACCAAGGAACAAGGGTTAATCCCAACAAACAATGGAAGCACAAGCAGGTCTATTAATCATTTACTTCTTTACACCACGAGGCATACATAGCGAGACATGATTTCGCTAGTATAACAGCTGTAAACAGAAAGCACCAAAAAATTCAAGCCGGGCGGACAGAACCGGAGTCCGCTGAGACCGCCGAGACCGCCAAAGTCACCCGAACTAAGCTGCAATCCGCCGAATAGCCACGGAGTCCGCCGAAGCCGCGAGGCCGCGCATACACACCGTTATTTGTCTCCTGCTGAACCTGAACTGAGGAACACCCCTACCCGCCTGAAGCCGGCGGACAGGTTATTGAAGCTGCAAAGATGATACAGAACTGACAAGCCGCAGAGCGGCCTCCTGCTGAGTCCGCAGAGACCGCACACTTCCAAGCACTTGACCGAAGTCATAGCCAAACTCCTGGCTCCTTGAAGCAAACCGCGCGACCTGCACACAGCAAATGTCAGCACTGAAACAATCCGCGCGGACTGACAAACAGAGACCGCAACTCCTTGCACAACCCAACTTGTTGTTCAGTCAAGTTACTTAGGTTACTGTAGACCTGCCAGGGGGTCCTATTAATAGGCGAGGTGAGGAGTGTGGTCACCGCCCGAGAGATAGAGACACCGCCCCAGCCCGCACGATTGCAGAACACCGTCCGCCGAGTCCGCAAGAACTTGGCCGGTTACCAAGGAAAACCGCCAGGAGCAAGGCAACCATTGACGAACCCTCTCAAGTCCGCCCAAGCTAAGCGGACAAGGCATCAGCCCGCAAAGCTCCAACCACTGCAGGATAGCAAACCCCCTTCAATGGTTGTCCGCACCAACCCAAGGCAGTCCGCAAGACTCACACCTCAATCCGCCACAAGTCCACGACCAAAGGCAGCTAGCAACAGTCCGCCCGGTCACAGCGGTCTTAGCTGATACAGCGGACACAATGAACTTGGCACAAAGTGTGACCAAGTCCAAAACCATCGAAGGCCAATGCGAGCATGGCGGACACAATCTCCTGTCCGCCAACACCCTAGCACAGACCGCCATCAGTCCGTGAGCTCCTCGCACTCCTGCCCCATCACAGCGATCATCTTCCGGACTCCAAAACCAGGCCGCCAAACGTTCTCCACAGCAAACACCTGCTGTAACACCAGAGCTCGACAAGGCCTCAGCCAAGCTCTAAGCTCAGTCCGTAACAGCCAAAACCGCGGACACATCAGTCCGCAAGCTTCCCGCGGACATGAACCAAACCGCCTATCAGCACAAGCTTGCACCACGACCACTGAGCAAAGCACCAGTCCACAGGCCTCTCTATCCGCAGATACCAGGCCGCAGAGTCCGCAGACTCCATGCAAACAACCCGCTCAGAAGACAGCCGGCTTCCACCAGACTTTCCACCAGGCCGCACATCACAGTCCGCCCAGTCCGCCAATGCTGTCCGCCCAGGCCGCCAGGCCTGTCCCGTCACCCACTTCCACTTCACAAATTTCAACAATATTATCTATGTGAGCTCGGTTTGGGCTTTGGTTGTGTCACCAAGGGTGCCAAGTGGTCACCATTCTGCCAATTCCTCTTGGAATTTACTGAGGAGGCCAGCCAGAACCATTGTGGGCTGATGGAGCCAAGTCCATGTGGCTTCTTCCTCTTAACTCACCTTCTCTCTCCTCCTTTGGGTAATTTCTCTAAAATGCCCTCATGCATGCACCACCCAAGGAGAGTGAGCTTAGCCTTCATTTTCTTCTTTAGGTCAATTGTGTTGACTATGTTGACTTTGAGTTGATTTGGTCAACCATGGTGGGTGGGCTGACCCCCACTTGGTGGTCATGAGTCTAATGGCACCACCCAAGTTGGGTCGGGTTAAGGTGGTGCCCTAATTGGGCTAATTGGGCATATAGGTATAGGTTTGACCCAATTAAGGCCAAGGTTGACTTTGGTCAACTAGGGGTCAAAGGGTCGACCTAATGACCTAACCATGGCTCACTTAGATTGTTTTTTAGGGTTAGGGAAATGTGGTGGGGGTCATGGTATGGCTAGGGTTCCTATATAGGCTAGTTTGACCTGACCGATATAGTGGGCCCCACATGGCTACAACTCACTACCTAGGGTCAAACCTAGCTAATCACCCTAGCATCCACCCATGTCTAACCCAATCTAAGTTAAGGGGGTCTAGAAGTAACATGGGATGTTACAAAATCCTATAAACAAAATAATAATTTCGTCCCCAAAATTTAAGTTCGGGTCTACGGGGTTCTACTTACAAGATTTATAAACAAATTGAAGTGCATACATCATACCTGATGTAAATAGCTCCGGGTGCTGCTCCATCATCAGGTCCCTCAGCTCCCAGGTATGCTCCTCTCGTCCATGGTTGGACCACAACACCTTCACCAGGGGAACCCTATTCTTCCGCAGCACTCGAACCTCTGAGTCGTCAATCCGGATCGGCTCCAATGTAACTGATCTGTCAGGCGCTACTAGTCCTGCTGTAGTGGGAACGTGTTGTTCCGGCCGTAGGAGTGCCTTCCGCAAGGAAGAGACATGGAAGACGTCGTGTAGGGCACTCAACTCCGGTGGCAGCTGCAGTCGGTAAGCTAAGCGACCGATCCGTTCCAGGATCAAGTAAGGCCCCATAAATCAAGGACTGAGCTTCTTATGCCTCTGCACTCGTGAGACGCCATGTACTGGACGAATCATCAAGAAAACCCTATCCCCAACCTGGAATTCCACCTTCTGGTGACGAGCATCATAGTATTTTGCCTGCCTGCTCTGGGCCTCTAGTAGACGATCCCTGATCAAACGAACCTGTGCCTCTGTGTCCTCCACAAAATCTGAACCAAGAGCTCTCGTGTCCACATCCTGAACCCAAGATAGCGGTGTCCGACATTTCCTCCCATATAGTGCCTCGTAAGGAGCCATCCTGATGCTGGCCTGATGGCTGTTATTGCATGAGAATTCGATCAGCGGTAGCAGCCTCTCCCAAGGCCTCCAAGTATCCAATATGCATAAACGAAGCAGATCCTCCATAGTCCGGATGGTCCACTCGGTCTGGCCGTCGGTCTACGGATGGAAGGCAGTGCTAAAGGTGAGCTGAGAACCCAAGTAAGCATGCACAACCCTCCACTCCCTAGAAGTGAATCGACCATCACGGTCCGAGACGATCGTCCTGGGAATGTTATGATATCTGACGAACTGATCCACAAACAACCTCACTAGAACAGCAACTGGAGCCTCCTTCCTGATAGGAATGAACTGTGCCACCTTGGTCAGCCTGTCTGCTATAACCCAGATGGAATCGTGTCCAGAGTGGGAGCGAGGCAATCCGTGTACAAAGTCCATAGCAATTTCCTCGAACTTCCATTCTGGAACTAGCAGTGGCTGTAGTAAACCTCTCGGGCTCTTGCATTCTGGTTTCACGCGCTGGAAGGTCTCGCAATGGGTCACAAAATCTGTGATCTCTCTCTTCATCCCGGTCCAATACATAGTCTTTCGTAGATTCGACCACATCTTGGTGATACCCGGATGCACTGAATATCTGGAGCAATGTGCCTGTCGAAGTATATCATCCCGGATACCGACCCCGACGGGTATATATGTGCGTCCGCAGAATCGGAGAAGATCATCCTGCAGTGTGTAATCCTCAACCCTGCCTCTATCCAGGGCACTGAAAATCGGTACCAATGCAACATCCAGCCTCTGATGTGACGCAATACGCTCCCGCAGGTCATTTTCCTCGATCAATTCGTTCAGATACTCCCGGTAGACTGCTGGTTCGTCCTCTGAAACCATGGTGATATGCATATCATCCATCATCTGAATCAATCTCATATACATCACTCGGGGCTCCGGTGCAGTAGTGCCGACTCTCCTGATCAATGCGTCTGCCACTGTGTTCGCCTTCCCCGGGTGATAGTGCAACTTGTAATCATAATCACAGAGGAATTCCAGTCATCTCCTCTGTCGAAGGTTCAGATCCTTCTGCGTGTCAACGTACTTGAGATTCTTGTGATCAGAGTAGATGTCACGATGAACCCCATACAGATAATGTCTCCATACCTTCAGCGCAAATACGACTCCCCGAGCTCCAAGTCATGCACCGGGTAGTTGTGTTCGTGTTTCTTCAGTTGCCTCGAGGCATAGGCAACGACATGACCGTACTGCATCAGTACAACACCCATCCCCTGATATGAAGCATCCGTGTAAATCTGAAATCCTTCATTCCCAGATGGGAGTGTAAGGATAGGGGATGTGGTGAGTCGGTCCTTTAGCTCCTGAAATGCCGCCTCACACTGCTCTGTCCAGGTGAACTCAGTATCCTTCCTTGTCAAAGTTGTGAGGGGGAGGGCTATCCTCGAGAACCCCTCCACAAACTTCTGATAGTACCCTGCCAAACCCAGGAAGCTGCGAATATCGGATGCTGACTTTGGCCGTGGCCAATCCCTTACTGCCTCTACCTTGGCTGGATCCACTGCTAATCCAGCCCCACTGATAGTGTGCCACAGGAAAGCCACCTCCTGTAGCCAGAACTGGCACTTTGAAAACTTTGCATACATCTGGGACTCCCTCAGCCTCTGCAAGACCTGCGTCAAATGCTCTGTATGCTCCTCCTGAGTCCGGGAATATATCAAAATGTCGTCGATGAATACAATCACGAAGCGGTTTAAGAAGGGCTCGAATACACGGTTCATTAGACTCATGAATGCGGCAGGAGCATTCGTGAGCCCAAAAGGCATCACAGTGAACTCATATAACCTATAACGTGAACTGAATGCCGTCTTCGGTATGTCCTCTTCCCGGATGCGGAGCTGGTAGTAACCAGATTGCAAATCTAGCTTAGAGAACCAGAAGGCTCCCTGCAGCTGGTCAAATAGCTCATCAATCTGAGGTAGTGGATAGGTATTGTGAACCGTTAACCGGTTCAGCTCTCGGTAATCTATGCATAGTCACAACGACCCGTCCTTCTTCTTCACAAAAAGTACTGGCGCTCCCCACGGCGATGAACTGGGCCGCACAAATCCCGACTCAACTAGCTCCTGAAGTTGAGTCCTGAACTATGCTAACTCCCCGGGGGCCATCCTGTAAGGTGCCCGGGACACTGGCCTCGCTCCCGGCACTAGCTGAATCCTGAAATCCAAGTCTCTGGCTGGTGGTAGCCCGGGCAATTTCTCCGAGAACACGTCGGAGAAATCCCGAACCACCGGAATATTTGAAATAGAAGTCTCTGCTCCCACCATTTTAAAGCAGATAAGGTAAACTTGTTCTCCCTGCTCGTGGGCCTTCACAGCCTGTACAGAAGATAACAATAGGTGGCAGATAGGCCGAATACCTTCGATGATAACATGGGAGTCGTCATGCCTTAGTGTGATCCTCCTTGATGGGCAATCTATCTGAGCATGGTTCTGATGTAACCATTTCATGCCCAAAATCAAGTCGAAGTCCTGCAGCTTCAGAATAGTTGCTGGCGCCTCAAATGCCTTGCCGCCAATCTCGGCCTCCAGATCACAATGGGCAGTGGTCCGCAGTTCTGACCCATCGGGTAAACGCATCCTCATCTCTAGTCCCGGAAATCTTTCCACGCCTTCAAGTCCGTCTATGAAGGTCTCAGATATGAACGAGTGCGAAGCACCCGTGTCGAACATAGTATGTGCGGGCTTGCCGCTGATCATAACTATGCCTGAGGTTTGTTTGAGTTAAAATTAATTGTTATCTTATAGTTCCAGGTACTATATAATAAAAAACTCAAAAAATTTAATAATTATCTTAAGTACCTGTGATAACCTCCTCGGAGTTCCTCTGCTCTGTGAGGTCCAAAGCATATATCTGCTCCTGATTGCGTCCCCTGCCGTGATATCCCTGGCCTCGGCCTCATCCTCGGCCTCGGCCCTGCTGTACTGGGGCCACTGGAGGTGGTGGAGGAGGAGGATGGAATCGATGCGGGCACTCCGACCTAATGTGACCGGGCTGGCGGCATCCGTAACAAACTACCTACCAGTGGCCATGGTCATCCTGTCTCCTCGGATCATGCACCTGTAGAGGTGGGGGAGCTAATGATGGAGGAGGCCCCTGCTCCTGCCTGAAGTTAGGACGACGACATACCCCACCCTTCTTGTATCCGATAGTCCTGCCTCTCTGAGAGCCCCTACTGTTCTATCCTGATGTCGACCCATCATACGATCTCTTTCCTCTGCCTTGCACCATCAGTTGGTCAGCCTCTAGCTTCTTTGCCACCTCGATGATCTGCCTAGAGGTGCCATGAGAAATGAACAGCAAGGCCTGCCTCAAGTCGTCCCTGAGGCCCCGGTAGAACCTCTTGGCGTACCTCCTATCATCGGTATCCTGAATCCCTGCGAACCTGGCCAAATGAGAGAACTCTCTATGATACTCGATCACCGATCTAGTCCCCTGCTTGAGGTTCAAAAACCTCTCCTCCAAGGCATCTCTGTCCGTAGCAGAGACGAAGTGATCCAGAAATACATCGCCAAACTCCTCCCACGATATCTCTGACAGCTCCCAGTCTACATACGTAGACTCCCGCACTGATTTCCACCATCTCTTCGCATGAGCTTCTAGTGCAGAGGTGGCTAGATGTACTGTCTCGCCGACCGGGCAGCTGATGCCTGCTAAAATCTCGTGTATGGCCTCCAGCCATTCTTCCGTCTTTACCGCATCCTCTGTCCCATGGTACATCGGTGGGGACAGGCTCTTGAAGGAATTTAGCCAGTTCGACCCCGGATTAGGCTGCAGAGCCGGGACTTGTTGGGATTTGAAGGCATCTAGAATCGCCATCAAAGTCTGCCCATCTCCGTATGTTGGAATGAAGTGGCAGCTGGAGGGGGAGGAGCCACATTTTGCGGCGCGACGACCTGTAGAGGTTGCATAAAGGTAAGGTTAAAACAGAACTAGCCTAACTCATTGTACCTAGTGGACCATTTTATGTGACTTTTACACATGGGCACACCACTGCTTCCACTGCATAGTTTGTCCGCAAATTAATGCTTGGGAGGGGGTGGTCCCGTGTTGTGAATGTATTTCTCATATGATCGATGTTCAAGTGATACCAGTTTATAAGACCCACCCTTCCCCTTACCAAGGAGGGCTACCGGGTCTTAAGCCCAGAACCGCCGTCTTACGGTGGCACTAACACACGGGTTAGTCGACACCGCAACACGCCGATCCTGCTGGCTATTACGATCATATACATAGGCCAATATGAGAAAAGAAGTGTAACAATGTAACAATTCTACTAGTCCACAAGTCCCAGAGTACAAATCATATATATGAAATGAAAAGTACATAAAACATCGTCCACAATGAGTGCCAAAAGAGAGGGTAATAAGGGCTTATGCCCAGTACATCAAATCAACTCTCTCTGTGAAATAAAAGCGGAAGCTATACTAATACATCAGAACTCGTCCCACCTGACGACCCACAGTAGTGGTAGTAGCCTGCTATAGCGGTATCTGCTCCTCAAGTCCTGTCTCCTTGACGTGCTGGTGCTCCATCTCCACGGGCTCCTAAAATAGTTTGGTCACCGACTATTAGTTAAAAAGACTAAGTCGTTTCCTCCGCACCTCACCCCGCAACTCCTAGGCACCGAGCGGGAGGACGAAGCGGGGGACAACAATGGGTAGCAAAAGTGGAAGTAGGTGAAAGGAACTAACTAGCAGTTGTAATAGGTATTATTGTTCTACTCTAGTAGTTCTAAGTATATAGTACAAGTAAGTAAAGTGCAGTACTAGAAAAGGAAGTAAAGAACAAAAAGTAAGAGCATGTAAATAAAACTATTCTACCACTATACTACCATCACAAAAGTACCCTAACTTATATAAATGCCCATACAAATATATAAGTTAGGATTTCCAGGAAATTTAACTTATCATATAAAAGAGCCCATACTAATTTATATAATAAGGATCTATGAAGCGTATGACCTAATATGAATGAATGTTATGATGCAATTTTATGCACAGGCAAGTGCAACTCACACACAACGACCCTGTGGTCACAGACCTTTAGTTCCCACTTTTTGAGAGCTAGCATCACTCTCGGGTACCACCGCTGTGGCTACGATAACAGCGGAGCAGGCGTCTCCACTTCTAGGCCAGTATGCACACTACCAAGCCTTAGACCCCTCTCATACACCTCTGTACACGTCCAAGGTGCACTCTAGAGTCTCGCGTACGTATTTTGCTGACAACCTGTCAGTCTTGTGGGATCGGATGTGCGTTATCGGGGATCGTCCTCCAGACCGCAGTGTAAAACAACCCACTGGCCCCTTTAACCCTCATAACCTCCTGGTGCACCGTACTGCCATCGGTGTGACGAACGGCCAGTACCGCATGCCCCGCCACTATATTTATGCACATGCAAGTATTTTATTCCGAGCCTTCCGCTCGCAGGACCAAACCCGTCCTGAATCCCTCAAACCCAACACGGGTGAGAACGCACAGTAGTGCCTTTATACCAATTCCCTCAAACCCTACATGGGTGAGCATATACCATGAAACTCTCCAACCCTACACAGGTGAGAATGTACTACAAATGTCTTAACCTATTAGACTACTCTTGTCTATGGGTTATTGTACTTAGTGATTTAAGGTTAATCTCAGGACTGCCCATGGTATACCCGGTGAAGGGCTCTCGGGGGCACTAGGAACCAAGATGGGATGAAGCCCAAAGTTCCCTTTCGCAAGGATATTTTCTTTAGTTGATGACTACCCTTAATTTATCCCCAGCTTTCATTATTACTCTTTGGTAATCCTAATGACTTAGAAAGTTCTCAGAAGGGCGACGGTCCTCCGCCGGCCTCCAATCTAGTTGCTACATAAAGACTTGCACTTTTACTCCCGTCACTAAGACAATACTACCCACCAGGGATTATTCCTATTGCACTCCCTTATTCTTCCGATAATCAATCCTCTGGTAATCCCCTAAAGCATGACATATTTATGTTATATGCAGACAATGTCCTATTATTACCCCGAAAATGGAATCTTCCAATTCTTAGGGCCTCTTGCCCCTAACTATATATCCTAGGGTGGAATGGACTAATAGAACTATCATATGGATTCTCATAATTTTCCTTGCTAAATTAATCCCTTAATTAATTTATTTCCTTAACTTCCTATGCCAAGTTACACATAAAGTGTCATAAATTATGATCCCACTGACCCAAGGAATTTTCATAAGTTGTAGAATGGTAGGATAATACTGTCAGCCAAGTTTTACAATTTTCTCTTCAATTATTCTATTTATCTCTTAAATAATTCAAAATTCACATATTAAATATTTTTCAAAGGAGGTATAAGGAATTCATTTCCAAAAATTCTAAGAAAATTCCAGCAAGCTCATAATGTTAAACGAGTGCGACAAACAGAATTTCAGTAATTTTCATGTAACAATGGCTATAAAGTTTTATTTCTAAATAATTTACCAAAATGACATTATGAAGATATAAAACTTTATGATTCATCCAAAAATGTTGAGAAAATTAATCAAGGTTATTTATACTCAGATATGTCATCAATAATTTGTTTCATAATTTTCTACTGAGTATTTGCATTAATTTTAAATTAAATGAAATAAGGGCAAAAATGTAATTTTCACATTTCTCTTATCAATATTCCTCAAACAGAGACATAAAAATTTTCAGGAGTTAAACATGTCATGATATTGTCCTTGACAAAATTTGGGGAAATAACTAAGTGAAAAACCTAATTTCAACATTTATTCTTCAAAAGTCCTATTAATTCAATAAATCCAAATAATGAGATTTTTGATTCCAAAAATCCCATTATTTCAATGAGGGGTAAAACTCATCCTAATAGGCCAATGAAATTAATTACATGAATTTTGCATGATCCAAATGGGCCTAATACTCCAAATTTCAAAACTTACTATTGGCACCCCAAGCCTAAACATGTCCAACATTTGCATGTGGGATTACCCACCATACATTGGTCCAAACTTGATGAAATTTAAAACATATATTTATAATGTCCTTAAGGACAAGCCACAAAAATTTGGGGCCATTTGGAGCCCTAATACTCCAAACATTCCATTAATTTCATTGTATGTATTTTGAATAAAGCTATAGGAAAAGTTTTCCCAAAAATTCCAAATTTTTGGCAGGGGCTAAATATGCATGCACCCAAAATTCGGGGCCATTTGGAGGAATGGTTTGGCTTGGGCATCATTTTGAAATTATGCCCTAGCCTAAGACCAGTCTTGGTAGAATGGCTCTACAGGGAGCCCTACACCTCCAAATTACAACTTTATGGTGTCAAATTAAAGTTAAGACATAGGGATACATTTTATAAGTTGAACATGTTTTCTGAAGCTTCTTCCAAGAGGCCTAAAATTATCCTGCAAGATACAAAAATAAGTGTGACAGAATACTAAAGTTTAATATATTAATAAAGCACGAATCTTAAAGCAATAATGGAGGGCATCCATTCATCTTCTTCCTCCAGCCAAGGGCCGAGATTGCCCCGACCCGGAGCACCTTCAAACCTCATTTCCCGGCCACCCCTTAGCCTCCACGGTCGGCTACCACCACCACCACCTCTGTTGAGGTGGTGGCCAACGTTTGGTGGCGAAATGGTGGCCGGAGGCGGTGGTTTTCGGCGAACTTGCACTCCATCAAAATTCCAAAATCCATGAAAAAGCTCACCTTGGATCTGTCTCATTTGAGCCAGATGTCTCACCTAATAGATCTAGGAAACTAGCACGGGTAGAGGTGAGGGGAAACGGACCTGTATGGCGGCGCGGTGACGAGTTTGGCGGCGGTTGGCCATGGAAATTTTCCTCTCCGGCGAGCTTGCCCCCGAACTCGATTCTCCACGAGAAGCTTTGATCCAGATATCGAATTCCACTCTTTTCCACCTTCTGAAGCTAATGGTGTAGTCGGTTTGAGCTGAGGATGGCTGTATAGTGAGATACTATCTATGTGAGCTCGATTTGGGCTTTGGTTATGTCACCAAGGGTGCCAAGTGGTCACCATTCTGCCAATTCCTCTTGGAATTTACTGAGGAGGCCGGCCAGCACCATTGTGGGCTGATGTAGCCAAGTACATGTGGCTTATTCCTCTTAACTCACCTTCTCTCTCCTCCTTTGGGTAATTTCTCTAAAATTCCCTCATGCATGCACTCTCTCTCCTAATTTAGAGGGGTAGGGCTAATTGGGTCAAACCTATACCTATAGGCCCAATTAGCCCAATTAGGGCACCACCTTGACCCGACCCAACTTGGGTGGTGCCATTAGGCCCATGACCACCAAGTGGGGGTCAGCCCACCCACCATGGTTGACCAAGTCAACTCAAAGTCAACATAGTCAGCACAATTGACCTAAAGAAGAAAATGAAGGCTAAACTCACTCTCCTTGGACCAATCCCACCAAATTTGGCCCATGGCCAGCCCAAGTGAACAAGACCTAATGACCTAACCATGACTCACTTAGATTGTTTTTTAGGGTTAGGGCAATGTGGTGGGGGTCATGGTATGGCTAGGGTTCCTATATAGGCTAGTTTGACCTGGCCCATATAGTGGGCCCCACATGGCTACAACTCACTACCTAGGGTCAAACCTAGCTAATCACCCTAGCATCCACCCATGTCTAACCCAATCTAAGTTAAGGGGGTCTAGAATTAACATGGGATGTTACACTCCGCTTATTGCACTAATGTCGAGTTGTACGATAGGTCTGACTGGTAGTGCTATTACCGGTTTAGAGGTGGGCGAGGCCCAACCCACCGCTTCCGTTTGCCACTACGGAGGTATCCTGTGAGGGTTTGGCTCCAGAAAGGGGGAACTAAAGGTCTGTGTGCATAGAGTCATGTATGTGAGTTGTACTTGCATGAATCATGACATAGCATATCACTACACTCATACTTGCATACAACCGACACCCCAACGTATAAATTGGTATATGACTTTTTCTACGATGGGAGCCTTGTTGAAGACCCCTTAACTTATAAGTTTGTATGTGCATTCATATAAGTTATGGTTAATTATTTCTTACTTTGTCTTTCTTACTTATGCCGCATATTCTACTTGTTACTTTACTGCTTACTATTGTAGAACTGCTAGTTTGTACATTTTCTTCCTTAGTTATATACATTATAAGTTAACTGCTAGATTAGTTTCACTGTCACCTGTCATTTTGTACTCTCCATCTTTATAGCTTCCCTTTCCTCCTCCCCGCTCGGTGCCTAGGATCCACGGGGGGAGGGGTAGGGGATGATAGGGCTTAGTCTTTATGACTAATGCTTTTCAGACCACAACATCACAGGGGCTCCGGATGGGAGACAGGGTCCAGCAGCATAGGGACCAGCACCAGCGGAGTACGGTGCACATAGAGGTGGGCCAGTCTAGTACAGGAGCACCAACAATCAGCTCCGTGAGTGATAGTCTTCTTATACCTTCCGCGAGAGTTTGTAGTGAGGATCTGATGTACCGAGATTAAGCCCGTTTATATTTCATTTGTACTGTTCTTTTGCAGTACTCTCTCTTCTTTATTTATGGACTTGTGTGGTTTCTCCTTATATATGATGTTTGTGGACTCAATTCTATTTCATTCATGATTACTGCTCTCTCTATGATGATGAAAAAGGCCGGCAGAATCAGCGTTTTGTAGTGGCGGCTTTCCCGTGTGTCGGGGCCATCGCAAAACAGCGGTTCTGGGCATAAGACCCCTGGTTTGGAAAAGAAAAAAATGGGGGTATTACATTTGATAAGTCGTTTGTTAGTATCAGTAAAATATGAACCCCAAACAGTATGCTAAGGGAATATCTTCCCAGTTTGTGATGCCTTAGGCAAGGTTTGACTAGATACCCGTTTATTCTGTAGAATGCCGCCTAAACGCGTTGCGATGAGGTCGACTCCCAAGTTAGAGGGTGATACTTCTGGTGCCCAGAGCGAAGCGGTGATTGAAGGGCTGTGGTAAAGTAATGAGGCCTTGACAAGGCAGATGGTTGACATGCAATCTCAGATACAATCATTGTTGGCTGTCGTCGCCGGGCAGCAGTCTAGAGCGCAGGACCATGCTGTGGGCCAAACTGTTCCTACTCCCCCTGCTGCTCTAGTACCCCCAGTCTCACTACCGCCTGAGATGAGTTTCATTTCTCACTTCTGGTGACTACGACCTCCTTCGTATGATGGTAGAGCAGACTTCATGGCATTGGATGACTGGATAATTGCCATGGAACAAATGTTTTCCTACTCTGACATTTCCTCTGATCAGAAGTTGACCTCCCTAGGTCGTTACAAAAAAAGTGTACTTTTTTTGTAACGACCAAGGGAGGACCCCTAGAGCCGCCCGACCCACCAGCAGCCCATGGAGGACCCATGGCGCCACGGTGGTACAGCCGGAATCTAAAAGGCCTGCAGGCCATACACCCCAAAGCATCTATAGCCTGTTAATCAGCACGGTACATTATTGCCACGGGGTCTCGAACCCGCAACCTTGATAAGAAGCCTTTAATACCACTCCTCATCACCAACTGAGCTGCAACTCAAATGGTGATGAGGAGTGGTATTAAAGGCTTCTTATCAAGATTGCGGGTTCGAGACCCCGTGGCAACAATGCACTGTGCTGATAAACATACCAGAGATGCTTTGGGGTCTAGGGTCTGCAGGCCTTGTAGATTCTGGCTGTACCACCGTGGCGCCATGGGTCCTCCATGGGCTGCTGGTGGGTCGGGCGGCGCTAGGGTTCCTCCCTAGGTCATTACAGGGACACGCATAAATAATTACATATTACATTATGAATCGAGTTATTCTATATGTTGGAACACCCTATTACTAATTTGGGTCAGGATCACTATGTCCTTAGGAAACCTATTTTTGACCTCCTGTATAGATCTAAAGGTCAATTAGAATTGAGTCTAAGGGTTAGTACTTAGGTTTGGAAGCTGCCCTCAAGACCAAGGATTTTCTGTTTGGAGACCAAGTCTTATCGTCGAGCTCAGTACGACGAATCTTCGAACTCCAGTCGAAGATCGTCTAGCTCAACTTCGACAGATCGTCGAACTCCATTCCACGATCACTGAGCTCAACTTCAACAAATCGTCGAACTCCATTCGACGATCTGCGAGCTCAGTTCGACGATCTTGACTCAGTATTGATTCTCTATCTCTGTGCTCAGTTCGACGATCTTTGAGCTCAGATCGACGATCTCTGTTGCTGTATAAGTCCAAATCGCTGAGCTCAGTTCGACGATAGCAGAGCTCAGTTCGACATTTTTCTGATGAGTTAAAGGATTTTTCAAGATTCAAATTCAGAACAGTCAAGGAGTTATTCAACAATTAATTCAGAAGATTTTCTAGCCGTTTTCATTTATTTCTGGACCAAGTTTCAAGGGATTATCAAGGAATGTTTCTTTGGACTTTCCCCCAGAAGACATTTGCAATTAAGGATGCAATTAATGACAGGCCAACGACTATTATTGACAGAGGATGATTTTCTATTCAGTACCAGAGAATAAAATACATGATTTTTGAATCTCTCCATCACTCAGAACACAGATCAGAAGAGAGACAACATAGACCAAGAAGAACAAGAACAAGAACATTCTATGCTACACTTCTTTGGACAACATCTTTCTCAAACATCTTTCTGTTCATAAGATAAAAGGAGAAAGAGCTGTAGACATTCTCTGTCTCAAAGAATTCATACAAGAATACACATCCAAGGAGATCAAACCTTCTGAAATCTTCTGATCTCTTATGATTCAAGTGTTCAAGGCCAACATCCTTCAAGACTCCAGACACCTAACATTTCAGCTGTTGCTGAAATCATCATTTGCTGGAGATCAACTTCTGAAGGCCTATCACCCTACAGCAAAGCTTCATTTTCTGATCATCTCAAGGACTCAGGGGGAGCTTTGGCAACATCAAAATCCACATAGTCTTCTCAGCTGCTTTGAGAAAGAGAAGACTTCCATAACTCTCTCATCCCCATCTCTGTAAAGGGTTTTTCAAACTCCCTTCAAAAGTTTGTGCTTGGTTTTTGAGCACCTTATCAAAAGCTCATTGGTGGCAAGACACCTGATCAAAAATTCTGATTTGGTTTTTGAGCACCTTATCAAAAGCTCATTGGTGCCCAGGACACCTGATCAACTCATCCTGTAGTGGATTCCTACCTAAGGTGGTAGAAGAGTGGATGTACCCAAGTTTAGGGGAACCACTATAGCTCCTTGTGTCTTCTGGCTTGCTTGTCTTTATCTTTTGTTTTTGGCTGTGATTGATTTGTGATCAGTTAGGATCTGTGATTAGTTTCTTTTGTAGGTTGTAATTAGTTATCTGCTATGATTAGATTTAATATTTGCTTCCCTGTTCACTCAGATTACAACAACTGTTGTAAAAAAATTTTAAGCACCATACTCTATTCACCCCCCTCTAGAGTATATCAGATCTAGCTGCACTTTCAATTGGTATCAGAGCGAGGTTGGTTAAACATACCACACCTTGGTGGTTGCGTAGGCTAACACCTGAACCCAAAGATTCCTAGTTAGATCTGTTTTCTTTTGAGTTTATTATTAGATTTTGTTTTCACCAATCATGGCCCAAAACAAAGATTATGCTAGCACCAGACCTCCAATGTGCAATCTGTCCAAGTTTGCACTTTGGAAAGCAAGGATTAGATTATACATGAATTCTATTGACGAGGATGTTTTTAATTCTGTTTTGACAGTTTGCACAAGACCTCCAGAGAACTCAAGTACAAATGCTGTTCCACCTCCATCAGGAACAGATGCTGATATCAAGAAATGGAAGGTTGCAGATGCAAAGGCTATGAACATCTTAGCCCAGACCATGTCTGATGATATCTTACAAAAGGTGGCTGAATGTAATTCAGCAAAGGAAATTTGGGATAGGCTCACTGAAATAGTGTCAGGATCAGCTGATGAAAGAAAGGACAGGAGATCTCACCTCATATCCCAATATAAGAATTTCAAGAAGGGAGAATCTGAGTCAGTTGGAGATATGTACAACAGGCTCAGTCTAATAGTCAATGAACTCAAAATTTTGGATAAGGAGATATCACTAACTGAACTTAATGACAAAATTCTAATGTGCTTCCCTAGCACTTGGGATTCAAGAATCTGGCCAATCAAGGATGCCAGAAGTTTGAATGAGATCACCACAGAAGCTCTTTTGGGCAAGCTCAAATCTTATAAGCTGCTCATTAAGAATAAAGAAGAAGAGCAGAAGGCTGCCTCACCAGCCACAAGAAAAGAGAAGACAATAGCCTTCAAAGCAACTGAAGATCAGCCTGAAGACAAAGTCACAGGCAACGATGAGCTGCTTAGTTTATTGGCCAAAAGATTTTACAAGATGGCCAGAAAGGACTTCAGAAGGAGATCATACAAAGATCATGATAAGCCAAGGTATGATAAGTCAAATAATAAGGAAATTGTCTGCTTTGGTTGCAGGAAATCAGGACACATTGTACCTGACTGACCAGAAAACAAAAATAAGGACAGATGGGACAAGAAAGAAAGAAGAAAGGAGAAAGACTTCAAGAGGAATGGCAATGGCAAACCATCCTCAAGCAAAAACAAATACACAAGAAAGGGATTTGTTGCTGAATCCTGGAGTGAAACTGAAGAGGAATCAGAAGCCTCATCCAGCTCCAGTGATGATGAAGATGATGTAGAAGAGAAGGAGTTCTGCATGATGGTAATCAATGCCTCATAACATAATTTAGATGAAGAAGACTCAGAGTTAGATACAGAGACTCAACTTGAAGAAGACCGGGTAATCAGTTCATTTGATTTCAATTCAGAGGACTTTAAATCTGAGTTTAAAGCATTATGTTTAGACCTGCTAAAATCTGAGAAGGAAATTATCTCTCTCAGAAATCAATTGTCTGAACATAATACCTTAAAGTCAGAAAACCTCAAACTCTCTCGGGAGTTGGAGTGTTGTAGGGAGCAGATAGCTTCACTGAAAGGTGAGCTATCTGAGGCCAAGAAGCTTGAAGAATCCCTTAATGGGAGAAGTATCAAGCTGATGGACATCACAAGCACAGTGAACTCCAGATTTAATAGTACACTGGGCTTGGGTGCTTCATCCAGCCAACCTATAGTTCTAACAACCCCAATCAAGTTCATTTCTGATAAAGGTAAGGGAGTTGTAGAGGTAGCTAGGAAAAATTCTGATCTGCCTAAGAAAACTAAGTCCCAGCAGAAATCGTCGAACGAAGCTCGACGATCGCCGAACGCAGATCGATGATCTCAGGCAAAATGGTCGAACTCAGGTCGACGATCTCTAATTCCTGAACTCTGCCATAATCGACCGTCGAACGGAGCTCGACGATCTGATCCAAGATCGTCGAACGCATCTCCACGATCGTCAAACAAAGGTCAGAGCTCTGGAAATTCTTTCAAGGGCAAATCAAAATCCAATCCTAGGGGTCCTACATCCCAAATCTTTAACCCTTATACTGAATGGATAATACCTCCAAGGAGATATCATCCTGAAGGATATAAGAGTCAACCTGTGATGTCTTTCATTTTTGAGTTTAAAGGTTATCAACCTAGGCCCAAGGTAAACTGGGTCAAAAACAAATGAATTATTTTATGTGCAGGTGAAGACCTATCCAGCATCAAATCAGCAATGGTACTTGGATAGTGGGTGCTCTAAGCACATGACAGGAAACAAGGACAACCTCACATCCTCTAAAGCCAAGCTTGGACCCAAAGTTATATTTGGTGATTCAAATTTTGGACAAACTAAAGGATATGGTGCAGTCCAGATTGGAGCAGTAACATTCAAGAAGGTAGCTTATGTGGAAGGACTGAAGCATAATTTGATAAGCATCAGTCAACTATGTGATGAAGGCTACCAGGTGACCTTCAGCAAAGCATTATGCAAGATCAAGTCAGAGGACAACACAACTGTGTTGACAGGTAAAAGGAAAGGTAACATCTATCTAGTAGATTTTCTTTCAACAGATGTAGATATTTGCCTGTTCAATTCTATCTGTAGACCAAATGTTTTATGGCATAAGAGACTAGGACACTTAAACCTTAGAACTATTGCTAGGCTATCCAAGGACAACCTTGTTAGAGGACTACCTTCTGGCCCCTACAAGAAGGAAGGACTCTGCAGGGCCTGTCAATTAGGCAAGCAAACTAAAAATAGTTTTAAGTCACTTAATAAGAGTGATTCACCTATTATCTTGTATCTGTTACACATGGATCTCTTTGGACCCATCACAGTACAAAGCCTAGGAGGGAAATCTTACACTTTAGTAGTTGTAGATGACTTCTCTAGATTCACTTGGGTGTTCTTTCTGAGGAAGAAGTCTGATAACTTTAAGTGTTTGACAGAGTTTCTCAAATGTATATAGATTGAGTTCAATACTCACATTGACCTGATCAGAAGTGATCATAGGACAGAGTTTGATTCTCTTCTTATGCAAGAGTTCTGTCAGAGTGAAGGGATCAGACACACTTTCTCAGCTCCTAGAACTCCTCAACAAAATGGGGTAGCTGAAAGGAAAAATAGAACCCTTATTGAATCTGCCACTACATTATTGTCAGATGCTCACCTTCCTCTATCCTTTTGGGTAGAGGCAGTGAACACCTCCAACTATGTGCTGAATAGAAGTTTGATACATAAACTAAAGGGAAATACTCCCTATGAATTACTCAAAGGGAAGAAACCTAAAGTTAATTATTTTAGGGTTTTTGGCTGCATTTGTTATATACATAATAATGACAAGAGATATTTAGCAAAATTTCAAGCTAAAGCTGATGAAGGAGTGTTTCTGGGATACCCCATGATCAGTAAGGCTTATAGGGTTTATAATAAATCATCTCTAAAAATTGAGGAATCTGTTCACATATCATTTGATGAATCTAACATGTCTTTCAAGGAGAAGAACACTTCTACCATAGAACCTTTGCAGGAACACTCTCTTGTTGAAGACTTGAACAAGTCACAGGTTCCTCAAAAAGAGGAAAGCAGTGAAGATGAAGAAAGTACTCAACATATTGAAGAAAAACAACTTGAAGAGCCAGTTGTTGTACCACAAGAGAAAACAACAACACAGGTTGGTGAACGATCAACACCCCCTGTAGATTTAGTAACATCAAGAGACCATCCAATTTCCCAAATAATTGGAGACATCTCAGCTGGTGTGCAAACCAGAAATCAGGTCAACCAAAACCTGTTGCACACTTGCTTCCTATCTCAAATTGAACCTCAGTCCATTCAAGATGCAGAGCAAGATCCACACTGGATCATTGCAATGTAAGAAGAGTTGCATCAATTTGAAAGGAACAAAGTGTGGGAACTAGTGCCAAATCCTAAGCATCACTCCATTGTTGGAACAAAGTGGGTGTTCATAAACAAACTGGATGAGCAAGGAGTAATTGTAAGGAACAAGGCAAGGCTAGTTGCTTAAGGATATTCTCAAGAAGAAGGTATAGACTATGACCAGACTTTTGCACCAGCTGCAAGATTGGAAGCCATCAGAATCTTCTTAGCTTATGCAGTACATAAAGGCTTCAAGGTATATCAGATGGATGTGAAAAGTGCATTTCTAAATGGAGACATCAAATAAGAAGTATATGTCAGACAACCTCCAGGTTTTATCTCTCCAACTTATCCAGATTATGTTTTTAAGTTAAACAAAGCATTATATGGTCTCAAGCAAGCTCCTAGAGCATGGTATGAGACCCTAGCATGCTTCCTTCTGGAAAATGGATTTATAAGGGCTAGAGTAGACCAAACTCTTTTCATTAGAACCCATAAGTCCCATACCCTACTAGTACAGATTTATGTAGATGATATTATTTTTGGTTCTACTGACTCAAAATTGTGCAGAAGGTTTTCCAACCTAATGCATTCTAAATTTGAAATGAGTAGCATGGGTGAGCTATCCTTCTTCCTAGGATTACAAGTCAAGCAACATGCTGAAGGCATCTTTATTTCTCAAACCAAGTATGCAAATGAATTGGTTAAGAAATTTGGCATGTCTGAAGCATCTTGTATGAAAACACCTATGCCTACCAATGATGTATTGGATGCTGATGAACATGGGAAACATGTTGATCAAACAACATATAGAGAAATGATTGGCTCTTTACTGTACCTTACAGCTAGTAGACCAGATATAATGTTTGCCACATGTATATGTGCTAGGTTCCAATTAAGCCCTAGAGAGTCACACCTAACTTTAGTAAAAAGGATTCTCAGGTATGTTAAAAGTTGTCCAAATCTAGGTCTCTGGTATCCAAAAGATTCAGCATTTGATTTAACTGAATTTTCTGATGCTGATTATGCTGGATGCAGAATTGACAGGAAAAGCACTAGTGGGACTTGTCAGTTCCTTGGTGACAGACTTGTCTCTTGATTTTGTGAGAAACAAACTTCTGTGTCAACTTCAACTGCTGAAGCTGAATATATGGCTGCAGGCAGTTGTTGTTCACAAATCTTGTGGATTCAAAACCAACTCCTAGACTATGGCTACAACTTAGAGGAGTCAAAAATCTTTTGTGATAACACTAGTGCTATTTCTATAGCTCAAAATCCAGTCCTCCATAGTAGGACAAAACACATAGAGATTAGTCATCACTTCTTAAGGGATAATGTTGAGAAGAATAAAATTGAACTTCAATATATCCCAACTGATTTGCAAAGGGGAGATATTTTCACTAAACCATTGGATGAAAAGAAACACACCTTCTTCCTAAATCAGTTAGGAATGTTAGATGGAGGAAGTCTAAAATAAGTTCCAAGATTTCAAAACTTTAAAAATTGACCAAGACTAGGCAAACATCTTGATTTTTCTTAGTGTCTAGAATGTATTTCTAGTCTCTGAACTGCGCTCGACGATTTTCCCCCAGATCGTTGAACGGAGATCGACAATTTTCGAAATCGTCGACCTGAGTTCAACGTTTCTCAGATAGTCTGCACTATCTCTTCCGGTCAACGATCGTCGAACGGTGCTCGACGATTTGTTCTCTGAACTATCGTCGAACAGAGCTCGACGCTCTCCAATATCATCGAACGGAGATCGACGATATTGAAGACCTTTCAGATTCCTTTAGGAGCCCCGATCGTCGAACTGAGTTCAACGATCTTTCCTTTTCTGCGTCGAACCCTAATATAAAATTCATTTTTCGCCGTTGTTCTCCTTTTGCACTTTCGATTTCTCTGCAAAAATTCTCTTTCCCTCCAAACATCTCTACACTTGGTCGTTTTGTTTGTTGATTTTTGCAGGTAACAATGGCAGTCTCTGTTGCTGTTCTCGCCGCAATAAAATTTGATGTCGGCTTTGATATTGACATGGAGTCTTTCAGCACAACTGATCAAGTTTTCCAGGATATTTTGGAACTCTTCAAGGAGCAGAAACTTGCTACCATTATGATCACCTGAATCAAACTTGCTGCTAATGAGATCAAGGAGTGGGTCTACACTGCCCACAACCAGGATCAAAACACCATAGTTGGATAAATATCTGGCACCCAGGTACCCTTGACTCCAACTATTCTGACAGAAGTTTTTGAGCTAAGTTCTGGTAGAGATTCTGCTGATCTGTCTGGAGAGGAATTTGCTGATCTGCTTGCAAGAATGGGTCATTCTGAGGCTAACCCTAGCAAGTTGCTAAAGAAGAACCTATCTGTAGAATATAGATTCTTGGCTGATGTAGTAGGCAAAGTTTTGTTGGCCAAGCACTCAGCACATGATACTATTTCTAGGTATCAGCTGTGCTTGATGGGAGCCATAGTGGACAAGAAGCAATTGAACTGGGGAGAGGTTTTCTTTGACTTGATTAAAAAGAAAATAAATAAGAACTTTGTGAATTTTGGGAGGATTCTAGGCCTCTTTCTGCAGAACAGATGTCCTACTCTGCTTGTATCTTATGGGATCCACATTAATGCATCAAAGAGATTATCCTGTGTCCTATTTGGCAAATGGGACAGGCAGATAACCAAGCCCAGCAGGCCCTCTTCAAGCATACCTTCAGGCACCAGGACTGCAATAGTCACTTCCCCTCAAGTCTCTGCCCCTGCAGATGACTTGCCTGCTGCTGCCTCTCCTCCTCCTCCAATTCCATCTCCTCCAATTCCATCCACCATTCAAACTCCATCCACAATCATCATTTCCAGCCCATCTCCAACATCTATACCATCTCCAATTCCAACTCTACCAACAACAGAAGAACAATTCCATCCATTATATTCCTACCCTCCACCAGACATTGAAACATCATCCACCATTCCATCCTTCAATCTTCTTGATGATTCCTTCATGGATGACTCTCCCTCATCTCCTCCTGAGCTGCCCTCCTCATCAACATCTTACCAGGAACTTCTGCAAGAAATTATTGATCAACCCACCTTCACACCCTCTATCTCCATCCCACTGTCTTCCATCTCCACTATACCCACACCTCAACCATCCCTCCTACCATCCACTAGCTCTCCACCACCATCACCAATTGCTCATCCATCCCTCTCTACCTCTGCTCCAGTCACTGCTGAGCAAGTAGATCTTCCAGCCCTAGCTGACAAGATATATGAATTGCTAGCCCCCAGGCTATCTCTTCTATTGGAGACCTCCTTGGCTCCATTACTTCAGTCAGTGGCAGCTCTTTCTGCCAGGCTATCCTCCTTATTTCCTCAGGTAATCCCTTCATTAGTGTGCCTTGATCCAGCCCTATCTGAATTTAGGCAGGGGGAGATGCCCTATGAAGTTAGCTTGCCTGCTGTTTCCTCAGTTGTTGATATTTTTGTTGCAGCTGCTGCTGTTGTTCCTCAAG
Organism: Platanthera guangdongensis; assembly: GCA_039583875.1. Lineage (NCBI taxonomy): Eukaryota > Viridiplantae > Streptophyta > Magnoliopsida > Asparagales > Orchidaceae > Platanthera > Platanthera guangdongensis. Next base: position 213,626,035 of record CM077153.1, read on the forward strand.
CTCTAGTTCCACCTCCAGTTGCAGTCTTTTCAATAGACCTCAGGTCTCTGCTATCAGTGTTTGATCCAGCTTACTTCAGTTATCTTCCAGAGACAGTTGCACTCCAGCCATCAGAGGATTTATCCAAGGCCATTGTGCCCTTCTCTAGCTGTGACATCAACATCATTCATTCATTCATAAATACAGTGTTCACTGCTGAGCTGTCTGTTTCCACTGATGCTGCTGCCCCTCCTGTTGAAGATATTATTGATGTATCTGTTGCTATTAGTGCTGTCAGTAATGCTGCTGCTACTGTTCCAGTTTCTGATGATATACATATGACAGAGGCACATGATTTTCAGCCTTCTGTTTTTGCTGATGATACTTCTGCTATTGCTGATGTTGTTGTATCTGAACCTATTTTATCTGAAACTGCTGCTGCCCCAACTTCTGTTGTTATTACTGCCACAACTTCTATGTCTGTTGCTACTGCTACTGCTTCAACTTCTTTGTCAACTAGTGCTGTATCTGCTGCTGCTCCAACCACTGCTGTTTTATCTGCTCCAACTCAACTACAGAAAGAATTGTTGAAAAAGATTGATGCTTTGTATGATGAGCAAAGTTCTGAAAGTGATGAATTCAGGACAGATTCTGATGACTCCTCTGCCACTATTGCCAGGAAGAGAAAGGCAAGGAGCAAAGCCATGAAAAGAGTACCTCCAGCCAAAGTAAAGGACAATAATGACATACCATATTACATTCTTCATGACTGCCCCATAATTGAGCATTGGATGCAATACTCCAAGAACCAACTTAAAGCTATGAAGAAGAAAAGGAAGTATGAGAAAGGACCTTCCCAGTTTCATCATTCTCATCCTCCTCCACCACCTCCTCCTGATGCAGGTGCAGGTGGAAGCCCAGGTGCTCAACCCTTTGCTAAAAGCCAAACCCCCTATCAGCCTCATGTCAGATCTTATCATAGGGGAATCCAGTCAGGGGTTCTCAATCTAGAAGAGGAAACTATAGAGGAAATCAAAGGGAATTCCAAGTTTATTCAAAAGGTTATTCAAGGCAACATCCTTACTCCAGGGAAGGACAAACCTCATCAGACACAACCTCAGGTCCTTTTCCCTATAAGCTAAAGGAAGTAGTTTCATCCAGACCTCCTCAGGATAATCCATCCAATAGATATGAGCCACCAGTGCCCTTTGAGGATTCTGAAAATAACCCTACTACTTGGACTGCCAGGATGAAAGAGCTTGATGTACTGGATCAGATTAAGAAAGCTAAAGAGCAGGGAAGAGATTCTTCCAACATTACTACTCTGTCTGAACAAAGAAAGAAAGAATTGGAAAGATATGGCTCAAGAAAATTCTTTGACTCTGATAGATATATGGAGCTGCATCCTGAAGCTGTGGTTCCCAGGCCCAAACATCAAACCTCTTTAGGTGCAGTAGATGACAGAAGGTCAAAGAAAGAAGCTCTCAACCCAAATAGAGAAATCAAACTTATAAAGATCAAGGAGAAAGAATAACTATCTAAGGTGACAATCATTCTGATTTCTGATTATTGTCTGGGATAATATACATCTGTGGTTCTGCAATGTCCTGCTTATTGCATTTCTGTATTGTTGCTGTGTATGTTGTTATTTAATTTTTCCAAGTTCTGTAAATAGTAATCCTAACCCAAATAGGGGGAGATTGTTGGAATACCCTATTACTAATTTGGGTCAGGATCACTATGTCCTTAGGAAACCTGTTTTTGACCTCCTGTATAGATCTAAAGGTCAATTAGAATTGAGTTTAAGGGTTAGTACTTAGGTTTAGAAGCTGCCCTCAAGACCAAGGATTTTCTGTTTGGAGACCAAGTCTTATCGTCGAGCTCAGTACGACGAATCATCGAACTCCAGTCGACGATCGTCTAGCTCAACTTCGACAATTGTCGAACTCCATTCGACGATCGCTTAGCTCAACTTCAACAAATCGTCGAACTCCATTCGACGATCTGCGAGCTCAGTTCGACGATCTTGACTCAGTATTGATTCTCTATCTCTGAGCTCAGTTCGACGATCTTTGAGCTCAGATCGACGATCTCTGTTGCTATATAAGTCCAAATCGCTGAGCTCAGTTCGACGATAACAGAGCTCAGTTCGACATTTTTTTGATGAGTTAAAGGATTTTTCAAGATTCAAATTCAGAACAGTCAAGGAGTTATTCAACAATTAATTCAGAAGATTTTCTAGCCATTTTCATTTATTTCTGGACCAAGTTTCAAGGGATTATCAAGGAATGTTTCTTTGGACTTTCCCCCAGAAGACATTTGCACTTAAGGATGCAATTAATGATAGGCCAACGACTATTCTTGACAGAGGATGATTTTCTAATCAGTACCACATAATAAAATACAAGATTTTTGAATCTCTCCATCACTCAGAACACAGATCAGAAGAGAGACAACATAGAACAAGAAGAACAAGAACAAGAACAAGAACATTCTCTGCTATACTTCTCTGGACAACATCTTTCTCAAACATCTTTTTGTTCATAAGAGAAAAGGAGAAAGAGCTGTAGACATTCTCTGTCTCAAAGAATTCATACAAGAATACACATCCAAGGAGATCAAACCTTCTGAAATCTTCTGATCTCTTGTGATTCAAGTGTTCAAGGCCAACATCCTTCAAGACTCCAGACACCTAACATTTCAACTATTGCTGAAATCATCATTTGCTGGAGATCAACTTCTGAAGGCCTATCACCCTATAGAAAAGCTTCATTTCCTGATCATCTCAAGGACTCAGGGGGAGCTTTGACAACATCAAAATCCACATAGTCTTCTCAGCTGCTTTGAGAAAGAGAAGACTTCCATAACTCTCTCATCCCCATCTCTGTAAAGGGTTTTTCAAACTCCCTTCAAAAGTTTGTGCTTGGTTTTTGAGCACCTTATCAAAAGCTCATTGGTGGCAAGACACCTGATCAAAAAATCTGATTTGGTTTTTGAGCACCTTATCAAAAGCTCATTGGTGCGCAGGACACCTGATCAACTCATCCTGTAGTGGATTCCTACCTAGGGTGGTAGAAGAGTGGATGTACCCAAGTTTAGGGGAACCACTATAGCTCTTTGTGTCTTCTGGCTTGCTTATCTTTATCTTTTGTTTCTGGCTGTGATTGATTTGTGATCAGTTAGGATCTGTGATTAGTTTCTTTTGTAGGTTGTAATTAGTTATCTGCTGTGATTAGATTTAATATTTGCTTCCCTGTTCACTCAGATTACAATAACTGTTGTAAAAAAATTTTAAGCACCATACTCTATTCACCCCCCCTCTAGAGTATATCAGATCTAGCTGCACTTTCACTATATTATAAAGCTCAATTCGATTTTATAATACTGAAATTCATCTAAAAAATAGAATATTGTTCCCCTTGTTGCGGGTCACCTGACCTTTTCCCCAGTCCGAAGAATCCAACCGCCTTAGCTCAGAGTTGAGTCGGGTGCGCAGTTAGTTAAAAAAATTGCAGTAATGGACAAGAGACTTTTTTTACATGGAAAACCCGGAAAGGGTGAAAAACTACGTAGTTGGAGCTGTGTCGAGCCAAAATCTAGCTTTTTGGAGGGTTACAGAGATTAGTTTGATTTCGAAGGGCGGCAAGTCGCTACTTTGTTTCAGGTACAAAAGAAGAGGAAAAATGGCTAAGTCCTCGGAACTTCGATGGAAGCACTCCGACCTTAAGGTGGCGTCGAACCCACATAACCTTTGTGGGAGCATTCCGACTGGAAATCTTCTAAGTCCACGGGGCTTCAGGAAGATGTCCTCTTATTGATGCGGTGCCTAGATGGGTGTGCTCTTGCCGAGGTGGTTGACATCACTATCAGATGCTTCCTGCACAATTCTCGTAGAGTCTGAAGATTTCTTCATCTTTTTCTCTTTGGATACGGAGCAATCTTTCTTTCAATGCACTGTCTTCTTGCAGTAGTTGCATTGATCACCTTTGGGATTTCTCGAATTTGATCTTGACTTTCCTATATCGCTCTTCCAATATCGCATGTGTGATCATCCTCTCACGAATAGAACATCACCATGCCCATTTGAACTATCTATTTACACCTTTCTGCATAACTCCTCAGAGTGCAGACCCACTTTAATGTCTTTGATAAAAAACATGTCTCGGCTATACCCCATACATTTCACAAATTGCCCAAATGATGGAGTAAGTGAGAACAAGAGAATCATGACTTGATCTTCATCATAATTCTTCATATTGATGTTCTTAAAATCCATCATTATTTGGTTTAACTCATCTAGGTGGGTCTTGATAGACGTACCTTCATTCATCTTAAAAGTGTAGAGTCGTTGCTTTAGGTACAACTGATTTATGAGAGACTTCTTTGAATATAGTGTCGTGGGTTTCATTCATAATTTTGCAGTAATATCTTCTTCGACGACTTCACGAAGAACTTCATCAGCAAGATAAAGTTGAATAATACTGTGAGCTTTCATTTCCAATTCTTCCTTCGTTTCTGCTATCATATCCTGTGACAATTTCTCTGGCTCGAAGACAATCTTGTATGCTCCTTGTTGCTTCAATAGAGCAGTCATCTTGATACTCCACAGACTGAAGCTATCTCTCCCATTAAATTTCTCCACCTTAAAATTTGTTGACGCCATCTTGGTCCAAGGTCAGAACCTACCTCTGATACTAGTTGTTAGTGTGGAAATTAGAGAAAAGTGAGACAGATCGAACAAAATAATAAGAGCATACGAGCACAAGTAACAAGAGAGAAAAAACTCAAGAAATATTTTTGAACTAGATGTCTTACAAATGAAGACTTCATCCCCATTTATAGTCATAAAAGACGCATATTATGTTTACAAGTGATGGGGATGAGATCCCTCTTAAGAAGGATGGGCGTGCACATAGCCGCAACCCCCATGATCTCCACCAAAATTAGTAAGATCATGGGTTTGACTGCACACGTGATCACCGCACCTGATCCCCTCATACGCTGATCCCACTAGGCATGAGAGACCACCACGAATATCGCCTCGCCGACGTCAAGTAGTCAGAGTCATCTCTGGACGCTAGACACCCCGTCTCGCCAGCGTCGGCCACCTTCTCCGGGCCGTCGGCGGGCGCTAAAGGTAGCAGCAAAGTACGGCCGTCAGTCTTCGGCCAAGGAGGCGGCCGGGCCAGCCTCCCCTCTTTGGCCGCCGGCACGCGACCGAGGAAGCGGCCGAGCTGGCCGACACTCCTCGGCCTCTAGCGCGCGGCCGAGGGAGTAGCCAAGTCGGCCGCCCCTCCTCGGCCATCGACTCATGGCCCAGGGAGGAGCCGAGCCGGCCGCCCCTCCTCTGCCACCGGCGGGCGACCGAGGAAGTGGCCAAATCATCTACCCCCCATCGGCCATCGGTGTGTGGCCGGGGAGGCCACCCTCGACCAACTATCAGCCGCTCTGTATGTAAGACCCCCGTTTTTTTTCTTTTTCGACACCGGGGTCTTAGGCCCAGAACCGCCGTTTTGCGGTGACTCCTTCACGCCATGAAGGGTCATCACCACAAAGCGCCGATTCTGCCGGCCAATTCGATCACAGAAAAGTAGCATAATGAAGTCATGAAAACTAACTGTCCACAGAAAATCACAAGTCATAATAAATATAACTCCACGAAGGGAGTGTCCACAGAATAAAACATCAGAGTAGCAAAAACGGGCTTATGCCCGGTACATCATAGCCTCACTACAAAATCACTCATGCGGAAGCAGAAAAACTACTCAAGGTCGAGACTCACGGTCCCGGCTGTATGAACTCCGGAGCTAGACTGCCCCACCTCCAAGCGCACCGGTCTCTGGGGCTGCTCCTCCATGCTGGTCTCCACGATCCCCTAAATGATACGGTTCGAAAACCGTTAGTCTAAAAGACTAAGTCCTATCATCCCCCGCCCCTTCCCCCACGGCTCCTAGGCACCGAGCGGAGAGGAAGAAAGGGGAGGACTTGAAAGCGGAGAATATCAAAAGCAGATGGCAGCGGTCCTATACTAGTAAATTCTATAGCATGTAAAGACAATAAGCTAAAATATGAAAAGTAACCTTTACTTATGTGAAAACACATAATCTAAGGGGTCTTCTGCAAGGCTCCCATCGTATAAAAAGTCCCATACCAATTTATACGTTGGGGTGTCGGTTATCAAACAACAGTAACTATATATATCAAAATTAACCTTAATTTATAAACTTGCCCACACAAGCTTATAGACCAAGGGGTCGTTTTGCAGGTCCTAATGTATAAGCATCTCATTCCACTTATACTTTAGGTGTCAGGGGTTAAATGATTCGATTATGCTATGACATGCAAGTGGGTATGATGGACATGCAAGTGCAACGCACACACAAGACTCTGTGCACACAGACCTTTAGTTCCCCCTTTCTGGAGCCGTAACCTCCCAGGATACCTCCGTAGTGGCAGACGGAAGCGGTGGGTTGGGCCTCGCCCACCTCTAAACCAGTAAAGCACTACCGGTCAGACCTATCGTACGCCTCAACGCTTGGTGCACGAAGCGGACTCCTGCGTACTCTTGCCGGCTGGCGCACCGGACTTCTGTTGGCAAAGTGCTAACCACACTTGCCGAGTCAACGTATTGGCGTCGGTGCATCTACCCTCCAATACCGAAGACCCACCACCTTAATTTCCTTTCCTTTTTATGCACATGCAATTTAGCGTAATCAAGAACCGAGCCGAAGCTCCCTGGACCAACACGTCCGTCTCAAACAATCGAGCCGAAGCTCCCCGGACCCAAAGTCCGCCTTTTAACCATCCGAGCCGAAGCTCCCAGCTAACTTCCGGTGCTAATAGTGTTTGTGTAAGGTGCAACCCTAATTACTAAGTTACTCTTTTCATCTTGTTAATACAGTTTACGTTAACCCAGGACTGCCCCCGGTATTCCTTGTAAAGGGCTCTCAAGGGGCACTAGGAACTGTGTTGGGATTACGCCTAGCGTTCCCTTTCGCAAGGTACTTAGTTGTTATTGGTTGGTTCCCTTACACATTACTTTCTCATGTTCTGATATGCTAATCATAGGGTGATTTGACTCCAACTCTCCTTGGGTAGGACGATATTTCGTCGGACCCGAACGCCTCTAAACCCTAGACAAAACCACACTCTACTCACTCATCTTCTATATATGCCACCCATTCTACATATCCTTTCAGCAATCCATCAAGACCCATCACACGTGCTCTAATTCATATCCAAAATGATTTCCTGCAGTTTTGCTATATGCAGACCACTTAAGCTACACGACCTGTAAAAAGGGAAGTACATGAAATACTCATCCAGTACCCATATGATAATTACTAGAGGGCTAAAATGATATTTGAAGCATAAATCCAGAAATCCATAATTTTCCTAATTTGTCTGATAATTTATTTATTTATTCTAGTATCCAAAAGGCCCAAGTTTGAACATAAAGTAGTAATTTCAGACAAGATAATGATCCAAAATATTTATGGCAACTACAAAATGCATAATCAATTCTAAGGCCTATGTCTTCAAATTTTTCAGCAAGGTTTGGGCCCTTAAATTTAATTTCAAAGTTTCCTCATAAAAAGTTAATTTAAAAGATTTTACAGTAATTATACCTCCAAAAATTCAGAGAAAATTCAGGGATGATTGTGATGGCCTACAAATACCCTAGAAAAAGTTTCATAATTTATCATAAAAAAATAAGGCTATATTTGATTTTCTCATGAAATTTCAAGTTTATGGGTTAATGAACAAGGTATACTAATTATCCATCAAATATTTCCACAAAAATTCCCACATGATAATATTTTGCTAAAAACACTATGTAGCAAGTTCCATGATTTTTCAATAAGTAATGGGCTCTTGCAAGAATTATTTAATATGCAATCAAAATAAAGCACTTGAGAAGTAGATGCCCTAACTAGTTATCCAAAAATTCTATCAAAATTCATACATGATTAGTATAGCCTAAAACTACCTCTGCCAATGCTTCATGCCCTTTCAATGGGCAATGAGACCATAATAGCCAAATTATTAATTAGGGCAATCCTATTGGTTACAAATGAAGTGCTACAATTATTGATCAAAACTCCTCAAGTAAATTATCAGAGGCTCAAAATATCCTAAATTCCCTCACTACCCAAATTTGGTTAAGATTCAAAATGTTTAGTTAACCTAAACCTACACTACAAGTTTTAGGTCGTAAGCTAGGGTTAGGGTTTTGGGGACCCTACCCTTTTCAAAATTAGCTAATATTTATAACAGAGGGTTTTATACATCCTAGGAACCTCCTTGCAAAGTTTGGTGTTCATCCAAGGTGTTTAGGACCCATGCCCTTCACAAGGCAAAAAGGTCCCTCCTTAGGGTTTGGCCTAGGAACTTAGGGCAATTCAATTCCACACTATCCCACATTCCATGGGGAGGTGCTAAGTGACATAACAAGTCAGTGGCCCAAATTTCAGCCTCTGTTGAGGTGATTTGGTCACTCAAATTCAGAAATGCACCTTTTGACAAAAATACCCTTATTAAGGTATAGTTAGGGTTGTGTCAAAACCTATTCACGACATATCCAAATTAGGTGAAACTCTATACAGATACCTAAAATGAGCACAGGGACCACTCTCCAAAATTTGGGATGGTTTGGAGATATATAGGACACCTATTTAATTTATTTAATAATTATTAAATTTTTATAAAAACTATAGAAATATTTTCTCCAAAAATTCCCATTTTTGGCCAGCCCTAGGTATAGCTAGGGTAGACTCTCTGTCAAAGTTTCAACTGATTTGGGCTAGGGATGAAGTGTGGGCACTCAATTTAATGACTGCCTAGCACTAACGGTATGTCCCACCAAAATGGTTGCCCTGGTCAGACCATGCACCCCAATGGGTTCAAACAAATTTTACAATACACTAGACTCAGAGGGCTACAACTTTCTTGTTGAAAGTTTTTCCAGCAGAAGACCCTAAGTATTTTTAAAAATTAAAACCTTTTAATACATAATGTGTGACAAAAATGAAATATTCCAGAAATAATTTCCTATAGTTTAATGCATCCCTTGCACGAATCTTGGCGCATGGATAGACGGCATCCAGTCATCTCCTTCCTCCAGCCGGTGGTCCAGATTGATCCCGCCTGGAGTACTTTCTGGACGCTTCCGCCGGCGACCCGGCCGCCTCCCCGGCCAGCCACCGACACCACCACCTCCGTTGAGGTGGTGGCCGTCGCCAGGCGGCGGCTTGGCCGCCGGAAACCCCTTTTCCGGCGATCCCGAGAGGTGAAGTTTTTCAGAAAAATCCATGAAAAAGCCGAATTGGATCGGGCTCAATTGAGCCCGAACCTTGGACCTATTGATTGCTACGATCTATTCATGAGTTAAGGAGAGGGGGAGGACCTTCCTGGTGGCCTGAATGCGAGAAGAGCGGTGGGATGCCATTGACGACGGCGACGATACTCGGCTTCTGCAACAGCACAGTGGGATGGCTCGTCTCCTCCAGGTAAACGCTCTAAAATATTCCCCTTGGCCCCCTGATGGTGTTTAAATGGCAAATGGGGAAGAGGGGAGGCTGGTTCTTCAATGGCCATCAACACCATTAATGGTGTGGCTCGGGTAGAGTGGAGGGGGGCTGAATCCATCCCTTGGTGGCCGGGAAACGGCTGGAATCAACTCCTCCCCCCTAGAGGAGTTGATTGCAGCCATAAATGGTGGCTGTTAGCCTCCCTTGGCCGGCCTTCCACTCTCCCCTTCCTCTTCCTCATTTTCTCTCTCCTCCATTATCATGGAGGGGAGCTCCTTTCTCTCTCCTAGTCACCTCTGGTTGACTGGTCAACCCCACAAGTTAAATGCAGCCCACTTGGTTATGATGGTCAAGGAAATGGGGTTAGCCTAAGGAGGAAGTGGCTTGGGCTTGGGTTAGCCCTTTTGGGCTAGGTTTGACTTGACCTAAATGAGGGTTGACCTGGGCCAATTTGACCATCTGGGTTGACCCCATTGGTTTTTTAGTGGCCCATTGGACTCCCTTAAGGTCTAGGGTTACTTGAATAGGGTTGGTTGGGCATCTTGGTGGTCACATGTCCCTTGGCAAGGACACTTTGACCATCTAGGGCTAGAGTTGACTTGGGTCAACATGACCAATTGGGTTGACCCCTATGGGTCCTGGGTGACCCATTGGCTTCCCCTAGGGTCTAGGTAGGGTTATGTAGGGTTACCCTGCACTTTGGAGGTCACATACCCTTAGTAAGGGTACTTTGACCAGATTAGGAGGTTGAGTTGACCTGGGTCAACCTGGCCTCTAGGGCTGGCCCCAATGTGCCCTTAGTGACCCATTGACCTCACTTTAGGATTAGGAGGGCATAGGTGGGGTCCTCTTGGCTAGGAGTAGGTCAATTGACCCTAAGTAGGCTAGTTTGACCCATTTAGGGCTAGGGTTGACCTTGGTCAACTGAGCCTCTTGGGTTTACCCTAATGGGTCCTTTTGGCTCTAATGGGCCTCCCAAGGTATTAGGGGTGTTGTGGTAGGGTCTTGGGGTTAGGGTGTGGCCCATGGTCATCCTAAACCATTGCTCAAAGTTCCACTATTTGCTTGATCTCCCACATTCTGTCCCCTATCTCTTGTCCCATTTCTGGCTTCCTAGGATTTTGTCATGACCAAGTCATGGCCAAAAACCACTCTTAGGGGTCTAGTTGGAAATGAGATGTTACAAATCCCAATAAACAAAATAAAGATTTCGTCCCCGAAATCAAGGTTGAGCCTACGGGACTTGCTACCGAAGAAAAGAAACTTGTAACATCCCATCATGACGCCATGTTTGTTAAATTAGGTTTAAGGGAAACCTAGATCTATGACCATTTCGCCCAGTTGGCAAACCAAGATCCCAATAAACAAAGATAAGCCCCCAATAAATAAAAGATAAGCCTCTATCTGCCTAGAGCAGCCCTTATTAGTTTGAAGCAGGAAAATAAGTTAAACATCTTAAGGGGTTGGTGACGTATACCTGACTGAACAGCTTTGGGTATCTTTGTCGCATCAGGTCCTACGGCTCCCAGGTATGCTCCTCCTGGCCGTGGTTCCTCCACAGGACCTTGACTAGTGGGACCTTCTTGCGTCGCAAGACCCGTACTCCTCGGTCGTCGATCCTAACCGGCTCCAAACGAACTGACCGGTCTGAAGCTACCAGCCCTTCGGTGGTCAAAATATGCTGCTCCGGGCGTAGCAGAGCCCTCCTCAGCGAAGAAATATGGAAGACGGCGTGCAGCGCTTCCAGCTCTGGTGGTAACTCCAGCTGGTAGGCTAGGGGTCCGATCCGCTCCAGGATCCTATAAGGGCCCATGTACCTAGGGCTGAGCTTCTTCCTCCGACCACGCAGCCGCGAGACTCCATGCATGGGCCGGATCTTCAGAAACACCCGGTCTCCCACCTGGAACTCCACCTGCCGATGCCGGGCGTCATAGTACTTAGCCTATCTACTCTGCGCCTCTAGCATCCTGTCTCTGATCAGCCTCACCTGTGCCTCGGTGTCTTCAACAAACTCTGATCCCAACTCACCTGTGCCTCGGCATCTCCTCCCATACAAGGCTTCGTAAGGCGCCATCCTGATGCTAGACTGGTGGCTGTTGTTATAGGAGAACTCAAACAGGGGTAAGAGTTTCTCCCACGGTTCCCCGCGGTCCAAAATGCATAGCCTCAAAAGGTCTTCCAGCGTCCGGTTGGTACGTTCTGTCTGCCCGTCTGTCTGGGGATGAAATGCAGTGCTGAAGGTCAATCACGTGCCTAAGTAAGCTTGAACTGATCGCCACTCCGTGGATGTAAACCGCCCATCACGATCTGACACTATCGTCCTGGGCACGCAATGATAACGAATGAACTGCTCCACAAACTTCCGCACCAGTACTCCTACTGAATCGTCCTTCTTGATCGGTATAAATCGAGCCACCTTGGTTAACCGATCAACGATTACCCAGATCGAGTCATTCCCTGTCCGAGACCGGGGAAGCCCATGTATGAAGTCCATGGCTATGTCATCAAACTTCCACTCCGGCACCGGGAGTGGCTGCAGTAATCCTGCGGGGTTCCTGCACTCCGCCTTCACTAGCTGACATGCCTCACAATGGGTCACGAAGTAAGAGACATCCTTCTTCATGCCCGGCCAGAACATAGTCTTCTTCAAATCAGTCGTCATCTTTTTGATCCCCGGGTGCACAGAATACCGGCTGCAGTGCGCCTCCGTCATAATATCCTCCCGGATCTGGCCTCCCTCCGGTATATACACCCGTCCTCTGAAGCACACCAAGTCGTCCCTCAGTGTGTAATCTCCTGCAGTGCCTGCCTCCAGGGCTTGGAAGATGGGCTCTAACTTGGCATCCTGCCTCTGTCCTTCTCTGGCTCGGTCTCTGATGTCATCGGTAACGCCCATCGCGGCCAAGTACTCCTCATAGAGCTCAGGATCGTCAGACGACACCAGAGTAATGTGCATGTCCTCTAGTCTCTGCAGCAGCTCCATAGACATCAACTGAGGCTCTGCTCCTGCTGTGGCGGCTCTCCTACTCAGTGCATCCGCTACCAAATTCGCCTTCCCCGGGTGGTAGTGCATCTTATACTGATAGTCAGATAGAAACTCCACCCATCGCCTCTACCTGATGTTCAGTTCCTTCTGCGTGTCCACATACTTAAGGTTCTTATGATCGGAGTATATATCACAGTGGACTCCATAAAGGTAGTGTCGCCATATCTTCAGTGCGAATACAACTGCTCCCATCTTCAGGTCGTGCACTGGGTAGTTCTTCTCATGGGTCTTCAGCTGGCGGGAGGCATAAGCTATGACGTGTCCGTTCTGCATCAGCACCGCTCCCATCCCCTGATATGATGTGTCGGTATACACCTGGAATCCTTCCTTCCCAGATGGAAGGGCCAGAATAGGGGCTGAGATGAGTCGGTCCTTCAGCTCCTGGAAGGCTGCCTCACACTGTGGCGTCCACACAAAGGGCACATCCTTCTTCGTCAAGGATGTGAGTGGAAGGGAGATCCGAGAAAACCCCTCCACAAATTTCCGGTAATAACCGGCAAGCCCCAGGAAACTCCGCACGTCCGTGGCCGTCTTCAGCGGCGGCCAATCCCTGACTGCCTGAATCTTTGCCGGGTCCACCGCCAGCCCGGCACCGCTGATAATGTGTCCTAAGAAATCCACCTCCTTCAACCAGAACTAACACTTGCTGAACTTCGCATAAAGGCGATGCTCCCGCAGTCTCTCCAAGGTCAGTGCCAGATGTCGTGTGTGCTCCTCCTCCGTCTTAGAATAGATAAGGATGTCGTCTATGAATACTATGATGAACACATCCAAATAAGCCTCGAAGACCCGGTTCATGAGGCTCATAAACGCCGACGGAGCATTCGTGAGCCCGAAGGGCATCACGATGAACTCATACAATCCATATCTGCTACTAAAGGCCGTCTTCGGAATATCCTCCTCCTGGATCCGCAGCTGGTAGTAGCCTGACCTCAAGTCTAGCTTCGAGAAATAATGGGCTCCCTCCAGCTGATCGAACAACTCGTCTATCCTGGGGAGCGGATAGGTATTTCGGACGGTCAGCCTGTTTAGTGCTCGATAGTCGATGCACAGGCGAAGAGTGCCATCCTACTTCTTCACGAATAGGACCGGAGCTCCCCATGATGAGGAGCTCGGCCTAACAAATCCTGCTTCCACCAGCTCCTGCAACTGTGTCCGAAACTCCGCCAACTCCTTTGGGGCCATCCGATAAGGGGCCTTGGATACCGGCTTAGCCCCTGGTACCAACTGAATATGAAAGTCCTTCTCCCTATGCGGAGGCAGTCCTGGCAGCTTATCTGGAAAAATATCGGCGTAGTCACGAACCACCAGAATGCTAGCAATCAGGTCCTTCTCCTCAGTCATCTCGAATAATACCTGATATACCTCGTCTCCTTGCATGTGAGCCTTAACGGCCTGAATAGATGAAAGCAGGCGGCGGGAAACCGGAGTAGTACCTTCGAATGTCGCATAAGTATCGCCGTGGCTCAGCACGACCCTCCTCGCCGGGTAGTCAATCTGGGCATGGTTCCAGACAAGCCATGTCATGCCCAAGACAAGGTCGAAGTCCGGCATTCTCAGGATCGTCGCTGGGGCCTCGAGTGTCAACCCGTCTATGGTAACCTCCAGGAGGCACTTCTCTGTGGACTGGATCTCCATCCCATTGGGGAGACGCACCCTCCTGGATAATCCCGTATAATATCGAATCTGGTCCAGGTCCTTGACGAAATCCTCCGACACAAAGTTGTGCGATGCCCCCGTGTCGAACAGGGTATGGGCAGGCTTGCCGCACACCATCACCATTCCTAAATCAGTTTTTTTTAAAAAAACTTTGGTGTAAGGTTTTCTAACCTAGGTTGTGTAGTAGTTCTATCAATACTCAATATGAGCAGGGAATAAATTCAAAACTAAAATTACTCTCATACCTGCAATAACCCTGTCTGGGTTCCGGGGCTGTGCTAAGTCCAAAGCGTAAATCTGCTCCCCATTCTGCCTGCGGTTGCCTCCCTGGTAACCACGTCCTCGGCCGCGTCCTCGGCCTCCGAAATGCTGGGCAGGTGGGCCACCCTGTGGTTCTGGAGGTGGTGCCCCCCTCATAGGGCAGTTTCTCCGGAGATGTCCCACCTGGTGACAATGGAAGCACTCCGGCGGGGGATACACCATACCCCCGGGTCTCGGCATCTCCTGAATCCGGAGAGGTTGAGGGGCCAAAACCACCTGCTCTCTCAGCTCCTGCCTCACCTCCTGACGAGGCTGCTCCTCTGTCCTCCTCCCATCTGGTATGGTGCCTCGCCGCTGATCATTTCGGGCCCTCCGGCCCTGATCCTCCGCTTGCCGCTTCCAGCCCCGAGTGGCGTGCCAATCGGCCTCAATCCTCTTCGCCATCTCCAAAATCCGGGAGATAGGCCCGTCAGAGACAAACAGCAAGGCCTCCCTCAACTCCTCTTTTAGGCCCTTATAAAACCTCTTGACGTAACCTGCTTCGTCCAGCTGGTAAGAGCCCGCATATCGGGCCAAATGATCAAACTCTCGGTGATACTCCACCACCGTCCTGGTGCCCTGCCTCAGCTGCAAGAACCGCTCCTCCAACTCGTCCCTGGGCGACTGCGGAACAAAGTGCTCCAGCAGCGTGGCCCTGAATTCCTCCCAAGTGATTTCTGCAATCTCCCTATCAGCATACGTCGTGTCCAACAGCGTCTTCCACCACCTCTTAGCATGGGACTCCAAGCAAGATACCACCAGGGCCACCCTCTCCTCCCAAGGGCATCGTATCCCAGTCAACATCTCGTACATAACATCCAACCACTCCTCTGTCCGTACTGCCGACTCTGTCCCCAAGTATGATGGGGGAGAGAGTCCTCGGAAGGTGCTCATCCAGTTGGCCCCTGGGTTTGGCTGCTGGGCTGGAGCCTGCTGAGCCCGGAAGGCCTCAAGGATAGTTGTAAGGGTCTGCCCCATGTCTGACTGGAGGAAAGGTGTGGGGACCATGGGAGGTGGTGCAATATCTTGGGTCTGCTGAGCTCCACCTTGTGGGGTGGGCTGAGCTGGGGGCTGCAAAATGAACTACATTAGTAGGTAATCGACTCAATGCCTAATGAAAGTGGACAATTTACATGTGATTCCCCCCATATGGGCACACCACTGCTTCCGCTGCTTAGTTTGTCCCCAAACTAAACTCGTGCGGGGGTGACCCAGGGTTGTGGACGGCTACTTTTCGATCGAGGTCTGCGCTTTGATACCACTTGTAAGACCCCCTTTTTTTTCTTTTTCGACACCGGGGTCTTAGGCCCAGAACCGCCGTTTTGCGGTGACTCCTTCACGCCCTGAAGGGTCATCACCACAAAGCGCCGATTCTGCTGGCCAATTCGATCACAGAAAAGTAGCATAATGAAGTCATGAAAACTAACAGTCCATAGAAAATCACAAGTCATAATAAATATAAATCCACCAAGGGAGTGTCCACAGAATAAAACATCAGAGTAGCAAAAACAGGCTTATGCCCGGTACATCATAGCCTCACTACAAAATCACTCATGCGGAAGCAGAAAAACTACTCAAGGTCGAGACTCACGGTCCTGGCTGTATGAACTCCGGAGCTAGACTGCCCCACCTCCAAGCGCACCGGTCTCTGGGGCTGCTCCTCCATGCTGGTCTCCACGATCCCCTAAATGATGCGGTTCGAAAACCGTTAGTCTAAAAGACTAAGTCCTATCATCCCCCGCCCCTTCCCCCACGGCTCCTAGGCACCGAGCGGAGAGGAAGAAAGAGGAGGACTTGAAAGTGGAGAATATCAAAAGCAGATGGCAGCGGTCCTATACTAGTAAATTCTATAGCATGTAAAGACAATAAGCTGAAATATGAAAAGTAACCTTTACTTATGTGAAAACACATAATCCAAGGGGTATTCTGCAAGGCTCCCATCGTATAAAAAGTCCCATACCAATTTATACGTTGGGGTGTCGGTTATCAAACAGCAGTAACTATATATATCAAAATTAACCTTAATTTATAAACTTGCCCACACAAGCTTATAGACCAAGGGGTCGTTTTGCAGGTCCTAATGTATAAGCGTCCCATTCCACTTATACTTTAGGTGTCAGGGGTTAAATGATTCGATTATACTATGACATGCAAGTGGGTATGATGGACATGCAAGTGCAACGCACACACCCGACTCTGTGCACACAGACCTTTAGTTCCCCCTTTCTGGAGCCGTAACCTCTCAGGATACCTCCGTAGTGGCAGACGGAAGCGGTGGGTTGGGCCTCGCCCACCTCTAAACCAGTAAAGCACTACCGGTCAGACCTATCGTACGCCTCAACGCTTGGTGCACGAAGCGGACTCCTGCGTACTCTTGCCGGCTGGCGCACCGGACTTCTGTTGGCAAAGTGCTAACCACACTTGCCGAGTCAACGTATTAGCATCGGTGCATCGACCCTCCAATACCGAAGACCCACCACCTTAATTTCCTTTCCTTTTTATGCACATGCAATTTAGCGTAATCAAGAACCGAGCCGAAGCTCCCCGGACCAACACGTCCGTCTCAAACAATCGAGCCGAAGCTCCCCGGACCCAAAGTCCGCCTTTTAACCATCCGAGCCGAAGCTCCCAGCTAACTTCCGGTGCTAATAGTGTTTGTGTAAGGTGCAACCCTAATTACTAAGTTACTCTTTTCAGCTTGTTAATACAGTTTACGTTAACCCAGGACTGCCCCCGGTATTCCCTGTGAAGGGCTCTCAAGGGGCACTAGGAACTGTGTTGGGATTACGCCCAGCGTTCCCTTTCGCAAGGTACTTAGTTGTTATTGGTTGGTTCCCTTACCCATTACTTTCTCATGTTCCGATATGCTAATCCTAGGGTGATTTGACTCCAACTCTCCTTGGGTAGGACGATCTTTCGTCGGACCCGAACGCCTCTAAACCCTAGACAAAAACCACACTCTACTCACTCATCTTCTATATATGCCACCCATTCTACATATCCTTCCAGTAATCCATCAAGACCCATCACACGTGCTCTAATTCATATCCAAAATGATTTCCTGCAGTTTTGCTATATGCAGACCACTTAAGCTACACGACCTGTAAAAAGGGAAGTACATGAAATACTCATCCAGTACCCATATGATAATTACTAGAGGGCTAAAATGATATTTGAAGCATAAATCCAGAAATCCATAATTTTCCTAATTTGTCTGATAATTTATTTATTTATTCTAGTATCCAAAAGGCCCAAGTTTGAACATGAAGTAGTAATTTCAGACAAGATAATGATCCAAAATATTTATGGTAACTACAAAATGCATAATCAATTCTAAGGCCTAAGTCTTCAATTGTTTCAGCAAGGTTTGGACCCTTAAATTTAATTTCAAAGTTAACTCATAAAAAGTCAATTTAAAAGATTTTACAGTAATAATACCTCCAAAAATTCAGAGAAAATTCAGGGATGATTGTGATGGCCTACAAATACCCTAGAAAAAGTTTCATAATTTATGATAAAAAAATAAGGCTATATTTGATTTTCTCATGAAATTTCAAGTTTATGGGTTAATGAACAAGGTATACTAATTATCCATCAAATATTTCCACAAAAATTCCCACATGATAATATTTTGCTAGAAACACTATGTAGCAAGTTCCATGATTTTTCAATAAGTAATGGGCTCTTGCAAGAATTATTTAGTTTGCAATCAAAATAAAGCACTTGAGAAGTAGATGCCCTAACTAGTTATCCAAAAATTCTATCAAAATTCATACATGATTAGTATAGCCTAAAACTACCTCTGCCAATGCATCATGCCCTTTCAATGGGCAGTGAGACCACAATAGCCAAATTATTAATTAGGGCAATCCTATTGGTTACAAATGAAGTGCTACAATTATTGATCAAAACTCCTCAAGTAAATTATCAGAGGCTCAAAATATCCTAAATTCCATCACTACCCAAATTTGGTTAAGATTCAAAATGTTTAGTTAACCTAAACCTACACTACAAGTTTTAGGTCCTAAGCTAGGGTTAGGGTTTTGGGGACCCTACCCTTTTCAAAATTAGCTAATATTTTTAACAGAGGGTTTTATACATCCTAGGAACCTCCTTCCAAAGTTTGGTGTTCATCCAAGGTGTTTAGGACCCATGCCCTTCACAAGGCAAAAAGGTCCCTCCTTAGGGTTTGGCCTAGGAACTTAGGGCAATTCAATTCCACACTACCCCACATTCCATGGGGAGGTGCTAAGTGACATAACAAGTCAGTGGCCCAAATTTCAGCCTCTGTTGAGGTGATTTGGTCACTCAAATTCAGAAATGCACCTTTTGACAAAAATACCCTTATTAAGGTATAGTTAGGGTTGGGTCAAAACCTATTCACAACATATCCAAATTAGGTGAAACTCTATACAGATACCTAAAATGAGCCCAGGGACCACTCTCCAAAATTTGGGATGGTTTGGAGATATATAGGACACCTATTTAATTTATTTAATAATTATTAAATTTTTATAAAAACTATAGAAATATTTTCTCCAAAAATTCCCATTTTTGGACATGCCCTAGGTATAGCTAGGGTAGACTCTCTGTCAACGTTTCAACTGATTTGGGCTAGGAATGAAGTGTGGGCACTCAATTTAATGACTGCCTATCCCTAAGGGTATGTCCCACCAAAATGGGTGCCCTAGTCAGACCATACACCCAAATGGCTTCAAACAAATTTTACAATAAACTAGACTCAGAGGGCTACAACTTTCCTGTTGAAAGTTTTTCCACCAGAAGAACCTACGTAGTTTTAAAAATTAAAACCTTTTAATGCATAATGTGTGACAGAAATGAAATATTCCAGAAATAATTTCCTATAGTTTAATGCATCCCTTGCACGAATCTTGGCGCATGGATAGACGGCATCCGGTCATCTCCTTCCTCCAGCCGACGATCCAGATTGATCCCGCCTGGAGTACTTTCTGGACGCTGCCGCCGGCGACCCGGCCGCCTCCCCGGCCAGCCACCGACACCACCACCTCCGTTGAGGTGGTGGCCGTCGCCAGGCGGCGGCTTGGCCGCCGGAAACCCCTTTTCCGGCGATCCCGAGAGGTGAAGTTTTTCAGAAAAATCCATGAAAAAGCCGAATTGGATCGGGCTCAATTGAGCCCGAACCTTGGACCTATTGATTGCTACGATCTATTCATGAGTTAAGGAGAGGGGGAGGACCTTCCTGGCGGCCTGAATGCGAGAAGAGCGGCGGGATGCCATTGACGACGGCGGCGGCGCTTGGCTTCTGCAACAGCACAGTGGGATGGCTCGTCTCCTCCAGGTAAACGCTCTAAAATATTCCCCTTGGCCCCCTGATGGTGTTTAAATGGCAAATGGGGAAGAGGGGAGGCTGGTTCTTCAATGGCCATCAACACCATTAATGGTGTGGCTCGGGTAGAGTGGAGGGGGGCTGAATCCATCCCTTGGTGGCCGGGAAATGGTTGGAATCAACTCCTCCCCCCTAGAGGAGTTGATTGCAGCCATAAATGGTGGCTGTTAGCCTCCCTTGGCCGGCCTTCCACTCTCCCCTTCCTCTTCCTCATTTTCTCTCTCCTCCATTATCATGGAGGGGAGCTCCTTTCTCTCTCCTAGTCACCTCTGGTTGACTGGTCAACCCCACAAGTTAAATGCAGCCCACTTGGTTATGATGGTCAAGGAAATGGGGTTAGCCTAAGGAGGAAGTGGCTTGGGCTTGGGTTAGCCCTTTTGGGCTAGGTTTGACTTGACCTAAATGAGGGTTGACCTGGGCCAATTTGACCATCTGGGTTGACCCCATTGGTTTTTTAGTGGCCCATTGGACTCCCTTAAGGTCTAGGGTTACTTGAATAGGGTTGGTTGGGCATCTTGGTGGTCACATGTCCCTTGGCAAGGGCACTTTGACCATCTAGGGCTAGAGTTGACTTGGGTCAACATGACCAATTGGGTTGACCCCTATGGGTCCTGGGTGACCCATTGGATTCCCCTAGGGTCTAGGTAGGGTTATGTAGGGTTACCCTGCACTTTAAAGGTCACATACCCTTAGTAAGGGTACTTTGACCAAATTAGGAGGTTGAGTTGACCTGGGTCAACCTGGCCTCTAGGGCTGGCCCCAATGTGCCCTTAGTGACCCATTGACCTCACTTTAGGGTTAGGAGGGCATAGGTGGGGTCCTCTAGGCTAGGAGTAGGTCAATTGACCCTAAGTAGGCTAGTTTGACCCATTTAGGGCTAGGGTTGACCTTGGTCAACTGAGCCTCTTGGGTTGACCCTAATGGGTCCTTTTGGCTCTAATGGGCCTCCCAAGGTATTAGGGGTGTTGTGGTAGGGTCTTGGGGTTAGGGTGTGGCCCATGGTCATCCTAAACCATTGCTCAGAGTTCTACTATTTGCAGACCATGATGATCTCTCACATTCTGTCCCCTATCTCTTGTCCCATTTCTGGCTTCCTAGGGTTTTGTCATGACCTAGTCATGGCCAAAAACCACTCTTAGGGGTCTATTTGGAAATATGATGTTACACTGTAACACCCTTATCTGTCATATAACATATAACAGTAAGTCCGGTCAGGGCCCGATGTCATATACCACAAACAGATCAAGGAGTTACTAATTGGAAACCATTATACACCACAATGTCACCTAACATAGAGTTCATTATAACGGACTTCACCCAATACTCTCACTACAATCATTTGTACACGCCGCGAATCCAAAATCTACACAATTAATACGGAGTATTCTCCAACATACAAAGCAATTAATCATCACCAATCCAGACCAACCCGTCCGGATGGGCTTCACACATCATGCCTATTCCGTATTTTGATTTCGGATTAAAATTACTGGGATACACGGATCTACCCGTCAGGAGAACCACTTCCATAAGCTCATGGAGCGTCTACCCTAAAATGCCAAAACGAAGTACTTCACATGTCCAAGGAAGAGGATCGTTACCCTTGATGTACGCTTTGGCACCATGGAAGAAATCTAGACGGTTTAAATTGACCGCTCCGACTTTGCCTCCGCAAATCCAAACTAACCTTGCGAATCTGAGACTCGAAACACGAACGGAGGCGAGATCTCCCTCCTTCTGGTGCTGTTACTCTTCCTCCAGAAAACCAGGTCAAACTCTCCAACTCCAAAAAATGAAGAGAAAACGACCGAACTAGGCATATATAATAGGCTACCACCATGCGGTAACTAACTATCGTCGCGCGGTACCGCCTCATTTCACGTGTAACCGCACAGACCCTCCAATCACAGGCCAATACGTGGCCACATCTTTATTGTTGAAGCCAAAATTTGACCTCAATGAAATTTCGAAATTAGGGGCATAGCCAACACCTACTTGTCCCAAGCTCTGACCTCCGACTGGTTATGAAGGACCAGAAACCGACCCAAAGCCTCAGCAGGGAGGTCCCACCGCTTACCCGGAAGATCTCTGAGAGCTTCCCCTGCAAAGCCAAAAGCTGGGCTTAGAGCTCCTCAGAAAGCACAAGAAACTATTTTTAAGTCCTGAGAAAAGATGCTTCTGAAGAACCCCTATGGGCCTATTTATAGGCCTCTAAGTTTGAACTGCAAATAACCAAACTGAACCGACTTTAAATTACTGAAATACCCTTGGTTGGGTCTGCCAACCGTCAAACTTTGCTATTCTGAAGGGTTATATGCAGACCACTGAGGGCATAAGCGTAAAATCACCTGGGGCTAAAAAGGTGAACCACCTTCCAACTGAACTGTTTCCTGACCAACCACTGAACCGGCGCTCGACGAGAGCTCCTACCAATGGGACTCGTCTCGCCTAGCGGGTTAGCTCTCTCTTTGCGACTGGTTCTCTCTCTGGGTCTGTCTCGCCTAAAAAGGCTATTGACTGAGCCACTGGGCCCTACTTGCCTAGCGAGCCACTAGGCCCCTCTCGCCTAGCAAGCCGGCCCTAGCCCGGCGAGGAGTCCTTTTCCTGAGACCCACTCACCAGCGAGTAAGCTTCTGTCAAAGAGCCCATCTTGCCTTACCTTCCCATCTCCTCGAGCCCAAACTATTCCTACGAGCCCGAGGTTATACACAATCTCCGCTCTTTTCGAGGTTGTTTCAAGCTCGGAAAGAAAGTCCAACCGAGGCTCGTGTCATTAAAGCGTATTAATGGGCGTATTTATGATGGATTTTTTTGGTGAGGCCCTCCACTGGAGCCTATAAATATAGGATTCCTACTCCGTATAGAGGATGCCCCCTTTCAGACTTCTTCCTTCCTTGGCCCTACTGCAATCATGTCTCACATCCAGAGTTTCCGCGAGCGCCGTGCGATGGTGCGCAAGTAGAACAAGGCCAATGTGGCCACTCTGACCAAGGATCTGGTTCGCGTCCCACCCTCCTTACCATCATCATCGCCTTGCCCAAAGAAGGTAAAGACAGGCGGCCCCCCTCCTCGGCCAAGGGGACATCTCACGCTGCCCCGAAAATCCACCCCTCTCCTCCTCCTGCATCTCCTAGAGAGGAGGTGAGTTCTCGCTTTTGTCCCTACTACCCCTTCATCTGTATCTACTTATTTACCATTTTCTTCTTTAGGGAGCCCCCGCGCCTCTACGCCGACCAGAAAGTCCGAGGGATGACACCGTCACCTACCGTGAAGAATTTGACTCACCACAGCCTTCCACTCCTCCGTCCACTCCTCCTAACAAGAGGAAGAACGAGCCTTCTCAGGCCAACGGGACCTCCCTCAATCCTGGTAAAAAACCTTCCCTCTCGCTTCTCTGTCCTACTCGCTACTCCCACACCCTTCTGCGAGTGCCTCCCTTACTCTGCCCCTCGACTCCTTGCGTAGATGCCCAGGCCGACTCGCACGCTGAGGAGCTCTTTAGGCAACTCGCCATCTCGCCCCCTCCTACCATAGACGAGATTGAAGACTACTTGGGTGACCCCATGGACCCGCTGGAGATGAAGCGCATGATAGCCGAGATGTTCCAGAAGCACACGCGCATCATCTGCAGGCTGGAACAGGACAAGCAGGCGGCTGATAGGCGAATTGAATGGCTGGAGACTGAATGCAGTCGCTTGTCTTCTGAGGTTGATGCCGGGATAGAGGTTGAGGGGACCGACCCTCAAGCCATTATCAGCGAGGTCAACATGCAGCTCCGTCTCGCACGCAGCGGGCTTGGCATCGTTCGCGCCTTCTACTCGCAAAGTAGGCCTCCCTGTGTGGGGGCTCGCGGTGGCCGCTGGAAATGGCTCCCGTATTAAAGACCGCCCTGCTCGTCCCGCTTTATTCATCTATCTCGCTCTTTTTCTCTTCTTCGTTTTTGCACCTTAATGCTATAATAATTTTGTAACATATTATGCTACCGTCTCGCTGGCAACCTAGGGTCTGAGAACATGGTGCCCGCCCTACACGGGATGGTATATTTAAATATTTACTGCTGCTAGCTTAATCTCTTAAATTCATTTAATTTCTTTTAATTCATTTATTCTGTCCTATGATGGGTCACACAAATTGAGGTTTAGGAGAGAGAGAGTGAACCGTCGGCCGACTCTTCCCCTTCCCACATTTATTTTCCCGCCCATTTTTTGTTTGACCATATCAGCTATAAATACTCCCGCCCTCCGGATCATAAGGATATCCGCGCCTGCACCACTGCCGCATCCAAGCCCTTGCCCCCTTGCTTCTTCCGTCTCGCCCGTCCCTCTCGCTCTTTGCTCCTCTCGCTCCTTCTTTCTTCGGCAGTCTCACCGATTCTCTTTCTCACTGCTTCTTTTCCCTCAACTATCTCGTCTCCATCCGTATCTCTTGGAATGGGGAAGAATAAAGTCGAGGAAGGTGGGGGAGTAGTCGCTGCGGGAAATGTTTTACCGATCACGACTTCCCTCCCGGCAAGCTTCCTGATGAAGACTACCGCAACTTTGTCTGCGAGTACATGAGGGAGGGGCTCGAATCATGGCCCCCTAAGGTCAGCGAGGCGATCAACACTTACTACCTGGGAGATCTCGCCTTCCCTGTCTTGCACTTCGAGGCGGGGTTGAGATTACCCCTCTTGCCGGAGGTAAAACAGGTCCTAAAGTACTTCGACGTCGTCCCCGCGCAGCTTAACCCGAATGCCATTTTGGTGTTAGTTTCTTTCGCCAGCTACATGCACCGAGAGCTCATTGAGTTTAGCTTGATGGTTTTCCGCAAGCTCTTCATCTACCATGCCAACGCCGATGGAATCTCGTACTTCACTGGGCAAGGTCTCAAGGTGTGCGAGACGCCCAATAAAAACCATCATTGGCTCACCAGGTTTGTGTTCATCTGTGGCAACTTCGGGGGCGTCCCGCTCGTTCCTGTGTTGCCCACCAAGATCTTTTATGTGTCTCCGCAGGTGGGCGGCACGGACAAGCTATACGACTTTTTCATCGGCAAAAACTTTGAGGTCAACTTCTTGCGGCGGGGCCTCCACTCACTACCTCCCGTGCTCCCCGACGAAGGTACTCTCGCTCTCTTGCCTTGCATTTTATTATTTTTCGTCTCGCCATCTCATCACCCCCTTGCTTGTTTTAGGAGAGCGGGTCATACCAGTCCACCCCCTGCAAGAGCAACATCCAACCAACCAAGGGCCTCAGTCTCGCCAGCACGGCGGCTAAGGCGGTGAGAGGGTCCCTGGCTCCTGCCCCTCCGAAGAGGTCTGCAAGCGACACCGCCCCCTCTCGCTCCAGCCCTTCCAAGAAAAAGATGAAGAAAGTTGTGACCCTCTGTACGGGAAAAAAGAAGGCCCCAAAGGAGAAGGAGAAGTCGGGGTCCTTGAGCCCCATCTCCATAGGGGACTCGCAGTTGCCCCGCTCGCCTCCCCCTCACGTCGTCTCACCCTCCTGCGAGACGACTCTACCCGACCGGCCTGCCGCCATTTCTAATCAACTGGCCATCGCTACATCTCGCGAACCTACTTCCTCCAATCGTCCCGCCCCCTCTTCTCATCCAAACTTCAATCTGGGCCCTGCAGTCCAAGATGTTGTTGGCGACCCCATTCTGGTGTGGGAGAAGGATGTCAACAGTATGTCCATCTCCACCCTCCTTCCCTCTTGGAAAGAGCAGGAGCTCCACACCAGCCATGCCTTCTCTGTGGGCTACGGTCTTTACAGTGGTCTTGAGGCAATCTCCCCCGACTACGAGTCCTCGCGAGATCTCGTCCTGAAGACCTCCCATGCCTAACTACGTGCCTTGGAGCTCTCGCATCACACCTCGATGTGCCTGATCTACACCAACAAGAAATGGAAAGACACCGAGACGGGCCTGGCGACGGACCGAGAGAAATCCGACGACCTTGTAAAAAGGCTATCCGTCTCCGAAACCCTCCTCGCGAAAGCCCAGGACGGCATGGTAAGCCTTAACCTTATCCTTGGGTTATCCTCTTTTAAACACTCATTACTAATGACTGGGCGTCTAGCAGGATGCCGAGACGGCGGAGCGGATGTACTCGTGCATGGCGGCCCTGGAGGAGGAGAATAAGGATTTGAAAGCTCAGATTACCCGCCTCCAGGGCAACGCCCCGTCGTCATCGCGCCACGAACCCCTCCAGGCCCCTCTGCCTCACTATTCTCTGGATGAAGTTAAGGAGCAGTGCCGAGATGCCAGAATCATGACGACGGAGCTGGTTCTAAAGATGATGAAGGAGCTGGGGGTCGTGACGGAAGACTCCGAAACGGTGATCGCTCGCGATCTGGTCCCCCCAACTCTATGGCGTGGAGAGCGAAGATTCTTCTTCTAGTGAGGAGGAATGAAATGCTACCTGCGAGATCCTGGACCCCTCTCACCTTTTTTGCTCCTGTATAACTTTACTTAGCTTCGTTTTAAGTTTCCTTCTGTGATCAGTTTGACAATGTATTCATAACACTGTGATGAACAGATACTGATCAAATGCACAAACTCTTGTCCTGTTACTTTATTTTATATTTTGTGAAACAATTCATTGGCTTGCTTCTGTTTGCGAGACGGTGCTACCCACCCGTCTCGCCGCCTTGCTTTTACCCTTTTCACTTTGCTTTATTTTGTCTACTGTGAGACGACCCTTTGATGCGCTCACGCCCGCGAGACGGTGCTACGTCTCATCTCATCGCTTCGTTGGAGAGTCGACTTTTTTCAGAGCTCGAGTCGTCACTTCCTTCATCTTATTTATGCGTGAGACCAAGTGATATAACCCTCTCGTCTCGCCTCAGGGTACTCACGGTGCGAGTGGCTTTTAGTGATTTAACTTGCTCCCCTATTATTAGGCCAAGCATTCTGTCCCGCGCGAGTGCCCACTCGACATAGGCGAGACCATCCCCGAGGGCGCCTGCTGGGAGTTACGCCACTCGCACTGCTCCAGCTTTTGCCTCCCATAATTTATTTTTCATGAGATTAAGTATGGATGCTCATTAAGGAGGTCTCCCCAACCACTCTGCCACCGAGTGAGCTTACAGCCCTGCCAGCTTGATGAGAGCCTGCGCAGTGGGTCTACATGGGGCCGAGCCAGGCTCAGGGTAGTTCAAAAGTCTCCAAGAACCAAGAACCAAGTCTCCAAGAACCAATTCTTTCCCCCACAGGCGAGCCTTCAGACCAGCCAGCTAATGAGAGCCTGCACAGCGGGTCTACCTCGGGCCGAGCAGCGCTCGGGGTCCCTTACCCCCACAGGAGAGCCTTCGGATCTGCCAGCTAATGAGATCCTGCGCAGCGGGTCTACCTGGGGCCGAGCCAGGCTCGGGGTAGTGCAAAAGTCTCCAAGAATTAAGAACCAAGTCTCCAAGAATAAATCCTTTCCCCCACAGGCGAGCCTTTCTACTTACCAGCTAATGAGAGCCTGCGCAGTGGGTCTACCTGGGGCCGAGCAGCGCTCGGGGTCCCTTACCACCACAAGCGAGCCTTCGGACCTGCCAGCTAATGAGAGCCTGTGCGGCAGGTCTACCTGGGGCCGAGCTAGGCTCGGGGTAGTGCAAAAGTTTCCAAGAATCAAGAACCAAGTCTCCAAGAACCAATCCTTTCCCCCACAAGCGAGCCTTTGGACTTGCCAGCTAATGAGAGCCTGCGTAACCAGTCTACCTAGGGCCAAGCAGTGCTCTGGGTCCCTTACCCACACAGACGAGCCTTCAGACCTACCAGCAAATGAGAGCCTGCGCAGTGGGTCTACCTGGGGCCGAGCAACTCTCGGGGTCCCTTACCCCCACAGGCGAGCCTTCAGACCTGCCAGCTAATGAGAGCCTGCGCAGCGGGTCTACCTCGGGCCGAGCCAGGCTTGGGGTAGTGAAAATGTCTCCAAGAACCAAGAACCAAGTCTCCAAGAGCCAATCCTTTCCCCCACAGGCGAGCCTTCAGACCTAACAGCCAATGAGAGCCTGTGCAGCGGGTATACCTGAGGCCGAGCAGTGCTCGGGGTCCCTTACCCCCACAGGAGAGCCTTCAGACCTGCCAGCTAATGAGAGCCTGTGCAGCGGGTCTACCTGGGGCCTAACCAGGCTCGGGGTAGTGCAAAAGTCTCCAAGAACCAAGTCTCCAATAACCAATCCTTTCCCCTACAGGCGAGCCGTCGGACCTGGCAGCTAATGAGAGCCTGCGCAGCGGGTCTACCTAGGGCCGAGCCATGCTCGGGGTACCTTACCCCCACAGGCGAGCCTTCAGACCTGCCAGCTAATGAGAGCCTGCGTAGCAGGTCTACCTAGGGCTGAGCCAGGCTTGGGGTAGTGCAAAAGTCTCATCTCCTTGCTGTCAGAATTTCACAGTAGGTAAAAGAAAAAGTAAATTGAGGAACATAGTACGATAAACTTGACTTTGAGTATACAATTTCACTTTCTCCCTTCTCATGGGTAGAAGCACTTTAAGTCGTCGCCGCTCCATGTGGTGCTCATGGACCTACCCTCCACGTCCTGGAGGTGGTAACCTCCAGTCCTCGGGACCCTCTCGACAATATAAGGCCCTTCCCAATTTGAGTTGAGCTTACCCACGGGGGAAGATCTCCCCACAACATCAACTTTCTTCAGCACCAGATCTCCTTCCATGAACTGCTTGATCCTGATATGTTTGTCAAAGTATTTCACCATCTGCCATTTGATAGTTGCGACATCGCGTAGCTCTTCTACCATGTCCAACGAGAGGCATAACCTCCCGTCATTTTCCAACCTCCAAGCCTCATCCCCATCACCCGCGGCCACGACTCGTGGGGATCAAACCTCAAACTCCACGAGCAGGACTGCCTCACACCCATGGGAGAGTTTGAAGGTGGTCTCGCCGGTGGTCGTGTTCGGGGTTGTCCGCAAGGCCCACAATACTGAGGGGAGCTATTCCACCCAAATTCCCCTCAAGTTCTCCACCTTCTTCTTGAGTAGGTTCACGATGATCATGTTGGCCGCCTCCACCTGGCCGTTGCTCCTGGATTGATATACGGAGGCAAATCTAAGGTCTATCCCCAGCTGAGCACAGAAGCTGATGAACTCTTCGCTGGCAAACTGGGGCCCATTGTCTGTTACTATCGCCTGGGGGAGCCCGTGCCTGCATATGATCTCTCTCCAGACCAAATTCCTGATGACTTGTGAGGTGACCTTGGCCAATGCCTTGACCTCCAGCCACTTTTAAAAGTAATCAATCATGACCAGGAGGAACCTCCTCTGCCCACTAGCCGGAGGGAAAGGCCCAACTAAATCCATCCCCTAGACGGCGAAAGACCATGGTGCCATGATGCTTTAGAGCCTTTGAGCGGGCAAGAGATGGAGGGGGCGTACAGTTGACACTTCCGGCACCTCCTCGCAAACTCAGCCGCATCCTTCCTCAGGGTCTGCCAGAAATACCCTTGCCTCACCACCCTTGCTTCCAACGTCCTTCCCCAGAGTGACTGCCGCATTCACCTAAATGCACTTCCTCCAGGATCCTCGGGATCTCATCCTCGGTCACACACCTTGCCAGGAGCCCCGATAACATCTTCCGATGCAACCCCCCTTCCAGCATTAGGTAGTGAGCCGCCTTATGCCTGAAGCTTTTTGCATCATTGGCCCCCTCTGGAAGCTCACCAGTGGTTAGAAAGGTCACCAATGGATCCACCCATGAGGGACGCCGATCCACCTCCATCAACTCTCCTTCCTCGATTGCCAATCGAAAGAGCTTAGTCAGGGTCCCTCCTCCCCGAGGTCCAAACTTAGCCAATCGATCAGCAGCTATACTCTCTTCCCTGGGAACATGTTGGATTCAGAACGTCCAGAACCCTCCGATGATCACCCTCACCTTGGATAAGTACTTCATGTTGAGATTATATTATCCAGCAGGACTCGTGTGTGTCAAGGTAGAACCCGCCAACCCATTAGTTCATCTCAAAACCCGGGAGTTAAGATGAAGGGTGGCGGGGAACATGAACACAAAGTGGAGAAGTCTACAGGAGGTGTGGGATTAACCCCAACCACAAGACCGCAGGGATATTCCGCCACAAGGGGGCCCACCGGGGTCAACACCCAGACCTAGAACGCGATGGGGAAGCCAAATATGCGGTCCCACACACACGTGTCCTGCTGGCTAATATAATCTCAACACACCCCCGCAACAGGACAACCTGTCTCTGATACCAAGTTAGAACCCGCCAACCCATTAGTTCATCTCAAAACCTAGGTGTTGAGATGATGGGTTGCGGGGTACATGAACACAAAGTGGAGAAGTCTGCAGGCGGTGTGGGATTAACCCCAACCACAGGACCGCGAGGATATTCCGCCATAAGGGGGCCCACCGGGGTCAACACCCAGACCTGGAACACGATGGGGAAGCAAAATATGCGGTCCCACACACATGTGTCCTGCTGGCTAATATAATCTCAACATCACAAGGGTGGGCTCCCCAGCTTCGAACTCTCCTCGGATCTGTGATGCCACCACCAACGAGTCCGTAAAAGCCTCCACATCCTGGGTCTCAAGTTCCTTTACCAAACGAAGGTCGGCTATCACGACCTCGTACTCCGCCTGGTTGTTAGTTGCTAGAAAGTTCAAGACAACTGCTTGTTCTATAGTGACCCCTTGAGGGATTATCAACACCACCCCCGCTCCGAGGGAGTGCTTTCCCGAGGCCCCATCAACCATCATCCCTTACCCCTCAGCACTTTGAAGAATGATGAGCATTTTTCTCCCGACCTGGAGAGGAATCTGCTTAGCCCGGCCAGATTGCCTGTCAAGCGCTGGACCTCCTTAACGTTGCGTGGTGACTCTAGCTCTAGGATGTCCTTCACCTTATCTGGGTTAGGATCCACCCCTGCTGGGGTTAGAAGGAACTTCCCGCGGCACGACCCGAAGACGCACTTCAAGGGGTTCAACCTCATCTTGAATTTTCGCAGGGTGGCGAACGTCTCCTCCAGGTCTCGAAGGTGCGAGTCCACACACTTGCTCTTGACCATTAGATCGTCAACATAGACCTCCAGGTTCCTCCCCCTTTGACCCTGGAAGACTCGATCCATCATGAGCTGGTATGTAGCCCCTGCATTTTTCAACCCAAAGGGCATCATTTTATAGCTGAAACATCCCTCCCTCATGATGAAGGAGACGTCCTTGACATCAGGAGGGTGCATTCGGATCTGGTGGTAACCTAAAAAAGCACCTAAAAACTAATAATAAAAAAACCAACGGCTGAATCAACCAGCGCGTCGATTCAAGGCAGGGGGTAGAAATCCTTGGGGCATGATTTATTTAATAAGGAAAAATGGATAAACATGCACCACTTCCCTCCCCCTTTTTTACCATTACAACGTTGGAGATCCAGCCTGGATACTACATCTCTGAGATGAAGCCAGCCTTTAAAAGCTTCTTGACCTCCTTGCGGATGGGTTCCTCCAGCTTGGTAGCGATGGTCCTTATCTTCTGGCGAATGGGGCGCATCCGGGGGTCCAGGTTCAGGCAATGGTAGGCCACATCTGCATTGATGCCCGACATGTCAGCCGCGCTCCAAGCAAAGATGTCAACGTTGCTCTGGATGCAAGCCTGCACTCACTCCTGGTCCTCGGGACCCAAGCCCCCGCTGATCCGCACCCTCTGCACCTGGCCAGCGCTGGTGAAGACTTTCATCTCCACCACTTCTCTAGCTGTCTCCAGTCGCAACTGCTCCCAGCCAGCTCTTGCTCCCTCTTCCTGCCCAAACTCTTCCTCCCCTCTTGCTTCCTCGACCTCCATCGCCTCTCCCAGGCTCTCACGTTGTTGCTGCTTGACCTCCACGCCTCTCAAGGCCTCCCTCCCAACTCCTTCTCCCTCTCCTTCCACCTGCCGACCCTCTGGAAGCTCCGACTCTCCGTCCCTCTGGATCTTATGCACACCTCCTCCTCTTTGCTCCTCCTCAATCTCCTCACTCGCCTCCTCCAGGCTCACCTCCTCCTCTCTGGCAACCTCTTCCTGCTCCTCCATCTCCCTCTCCAGCTCTTCTGCCTCCGCTATCTAAGATATTGTGTTAACCACTGTCACGTAGCATTGTCTCGCCACCTTTGGGTCCCCCATAATCCTAACCTACACCCCTCCGTTGTTGAACTTAAGGCATTGGTGAATCGAGGAGCGGAGGCAGCGAAAGACGCTGATGAGGGGGCGCCCAAAGATGGCGTTATAGCTGCTCGGGGCGTCCACGATCACGAACCTGTAGTTCCATGACACCCCCCCCCCCCCCCCCCAAATTCACATGCAGCCCTACCCCTCCTTCTAACTCCTTCCTTTCTCCTGAAAATCCAAACAATAGTCTGTCCGAAGCTTTGACCCTCTTGGCCTAGACCTTCATCTCATCGAAGGACTTCTTGAAAATCACTTTCACAGAGCTCCCGTTGTCAACCAGGATTCTGGAGACCGTAAGTTTCTCTACTGCCGTCTGGATCACCAAGGCATCATAGAATGGGTCCTCATAATCTGGCATATCTGCTGACGAAAATGTAATTTTTTCTTCTAGAGGGGGAGCCTAGGAGGTCGAGGCTACCCCCCTTCAGAACATGGTCTGGAGGCTCCCCTTATGAGTTGCCTCAATCCCAACTCCTCCGTGGATCACCCCGATCCCTCCCCGGGTTCCTATGTCCGCCCGGTCCTCACACCTATCTTCTGCCTCCCCCTGCTGCACCTCCATGATCCTTATCAGCGGATCCTGCCTCCCAAGCACCCTGGCTTCTCTCATCTCCAAGAACTCTGGGCAGGTGGCCGTCGCGTGACCCTCCTCCTGGTGGAAGTCACAAAAAAGCAATGCCACCCGGCCCCCTCTTCATTATCCACCCCCTCTTCTTCCGGCTCCTCCCCGAGCTCCTCCCCGAGCTCCTCTCCTTCCTCCTCAACCTCGGCCGACCTCCATTGCCTCCTGCTACTGCGGGAAGTGACCCCTCGGCCCCTGCCTCCACGCCAGCTGATCAAACCACCTCGGCTCGCGGAATTTGTCCCTTCCCTGAAGGCCTCCTCCTTGCTGATGATTTTTCTTGCTAACTGTTAGAAAGTAGAGAACAAGAAGCGAAAAGTAGAGAGCAAGAGAACAAACTTTTGAATAATTGAAATTTTATTATCCAAAAAAGATATCATTTACAAAGGTATGGCCTCCCTTATATAGAATGGAGGAGATAAGAAAGAGAGTATACAAACAATGTGGGACTAAACATTTACAGTACTGAGCGGCTAGAATAATGGAGACCGCATAGGCCGTGCGGTTAGACAGATGGGCTAACCGCTCGGCAACTCCAGCAGGATAGAACAAAGGTACAAAAACCTGACGTGGATTTACGATCGCCTTTGTCATCCGCGTAACTTGAGTCTGAGTAGGCCTCAACCCGCAGATGGCCATTTTTCTGGAAGAGTAACCCTCTGCCCGGTGCTGCTTTGATATACTCTAAAATCTTCAGGGCGGACTGAAGATGACACTCCCTGGGAGCTTGCATAAACTGACTGACCTTTCCTACAGCATAGGCGATGTCTGGTCTAGTCACCGTGAGATAGATGAGTTTCCCTACCAAACGTCTGTACCGTGTGACATCAGATAGAGGAGGCGATTCATCCGTCCACGTTTTGTCTTCTCCAACAGCCATGGGAAGATGAGCTGGTTTGGCACCTGTCAAGCCTGCTTCTTGAAGAAGATCAAGGGCATACTTTCGTTGAGAGAGAACCAAGGAGTCAGGTTTCCGAGAGATTTCTATCCCCAAAAAGTATTTTGGGGAGCCCATATCCTTCGTGACCAAGTGCTGACGGAGGTGCTTCTTCGTCAAGTCCACCCCATCTCGGTCATCACCAGTCAGGAGAATATCATCCACATATACGGCCAAAACCACCAGTCCCGAGGCCGTTTTGCGAATGAATAAGGAGTGATCGGCCGAACTCCTTTGAAAGCCGATGGTTGCCACAATACCACTGAATTTTTCGAACCATGCCCGAGGGCTCTGCTTTAGGCCATAAATGGCCTTCTTCAAATGACAAACACGTGTCTCCCCCTGAGCAACATACCCAGGAGGTTGCTCCATATAGACGTCCTCCTGAAGATCGCCATAGAGAAAGGCATTCTTCACATCAAGCTGGGAAATATCCCAAGCCCGGTTAACAGCCACAGAAAAGAGAACCCGGATGGTGCTGAGGCGAGCAACCGGAGAGAAGGTATCAAAGTAATCAACGCCATAAGTCTGAGTAAAGCCCTTGGCCACCAGCCGGGCTTTGTAGCGATCCACAGTGCCGTCGGGGCGAAACTTCACAACAAAGACCCAGCGACAGCCAACCACATCAGTGCCCACGGGAGGAGGAACCAGGGTCCAGGTACCCCGTTCAGTAAGAGTAGTCATCTCCTCATCCATGGCAGACTTCCAATGAGGGAGAGCGAGAGCCTCTTGGTAGGTACGAGGAGTAGAAGTAGCAGAGATAGCCAAGGCAAAACACCTGCGAGAAGGAGAAAGCTGATCATAAGAAACAACAGCCGTGAGCGGGTGTTGAGTACACGCCCGCACCCCTTTGCGAAGGGCAATGGGAACATCCAGATCATCGAGAGCGTCGACGACGGGAGCGTCAGCGACCGGAGCGTCCGTGGCGGAGAAGGCTGGCCCGGGACTAGAGAGAGACGGCAGCGGAGAGGAGGGTGGAGGGGTGGGTGGGGAGACGGACTGGGAAGGAGTGGGTGGAGGAGGAGACGAAGGTGGGAAAACGTCGAGAGGTGTGGAAGGAACGGAGATATCAGAAGGAAGAGAAGGAAGAGAAGAGGAAGGAGAGAAATAGGAAGCATTTTCGAAAAAAGTCACATCTGCGGAGACAAACTGCTTGCGGAGAAGGGGGTCAAAGCAGCAATAGCCTTTTTCAGCGGTAGAGTACCCCAAAAAGACACATTTGGTGGAACGGGGGGAAAGCTTGTCGCGGGTAGCGGAGGGAGCGTGAACAAAGGCCGTACAGCCAAAGACACGGAGAGGAAGAGGAAAAGGTTCCTGGTGGGGGTAGAGAAGAGAGAAGGGAGTCCGGCCGTGGAGGACCGTGGAGGGAATGCGATTGATAAGATAGCAAGCGAGGAGCACAGCGTAGCCCCAGTAGGAGCGAGGGACGTGCATCTGCGCCATGAGAGTACGCGCAACATCAAGCAGGTGACGGTTTTTACGCTCCGCCACCCCATTCTGTTGGGAGGTGTAAACACAAGTCGTTTGATGAATGAGACCGTGTTGGTGAAAGAACGCGGAGAACTCATGAGACAAATATTCCTTGGCATTATCAGAACGTAAGACTTTAATAGAGATAGCAAATTGAGTCTTAATCATAAAGTAAAAAGATTGTCAAACAGAAAACAGTTCAGAGCGATCCTTTAAGAGATACACCCAGGTACATCGAGTAAAATCATCGATAAAAGTGACAAAATAGGAACTGCCCCGACCAACTGTGAGGGTAGGAGCAGGACCCCATACATCAGAATGAATAAGATCAAAAATGCGAGAGGAGCCACGACCTTGCTTCGGCGGGAAGGAGGAGCGATGATGTTTGCCAAGCTGACACGCATCACAGTTGAGCGGAGAACTGGTGGGAGGTAAGTGGGGCAGAAGCTGACGAATAAGCCGAGGAGGAGGATGTCCAAGACGAAGATGCCACTGAAGGAGATCGGTGGAGGAGGAGTAGGCAGAAAGAGCGGAAACATCGTCGAGGAAGTAGAGGCCGCCGCTCTCAGTCCCAGTAGCAATCGTCCGCTGGGTCCTCGGGTCCTGAAAAGAACAAGTAGTGGGAGTGAATAAAACGGAGCACTGAAGTTGCCGGCATAAAGTAGTAACGGATAACAAGTTGCACCGGAACTTCGGGACATAGAGGGTATCCTCCAAGCAAAGCGATGGAGTGAGTTGAACCATGCCCGTCCCATGAACCGGAGACGGGGAACCATCCGCCACACGAACTGGGGGTAAGCGGTCATGGGTCTCAAGACGGGAGAAGCAATGAGGGTTGCCCGTCATATGATTGGTGGCACCGGAGTCAATCAGCCATTTACCTTGGGTAACGACGTGGGCACTACCTGACGTCGTGGCCACCGAGGCAGACGGCCTAGAAGAGACGGAGGCCGAAGGAGCATCACCGGAAGGGCGAAGATGAGGATGTTTCTGCCAGCAGCGGTCAACAGTATGACCAGTACGATTACAGTGAGAGCAGAAGAACCGGGAGGAACCCCGTCCGCCAGAGGAGCTTCGGCCACTCGGGCCCCCCCGCTGAGCTTGGTGAGCAGAGGAGTCCTGGGAAGGGGGGGAGGCCAACAGAGGCCGCTGGAGGAGCGAAGTAACGGCGGCAATGCGAGCCGCAGTGGCATCCAAAGTAGGAGATTCCGCCTCACCCAAGATCTGCTGGCGGATCATATCATAAGAGTCGGGAAGACGAAGAAGATAACAAACAACCAGGAGTTCCTGGAAGTGTTTGTGCTGGTCGGCCAAGTCCGCGGAGAAGGGGCGATTCTGGAGGATTTCAGCCCCAAGGGCCTGAACCTGCTGATAAGCCGCAGCTGGGGACATGGAAGGGCGGGCGAAGAGGTCCGCATAGAGAGTATAAATGCGGGACGTCTGGCCCCCCTTAGAATAGAGAGCAGCGAGGTGAAGCCATGCGGCCTTGACCGTCTCATCATGGCGAATGACGGGAAGGCACTCATCAGAAAGGCTGTTGGCCAGCCAGGTGCGAACAAGAGAATCACTCGCATCCCAGTCATCAAACTCAGGAGAGGTGCGAGGAGGAGGGTCATCGGTGAGGTGATGACGCTTGCGTTGAGAACGAAGGAGAAAGGTGAAAGAGATGCTCCAATCAGGATAGTTGGAGCCCACAAGCTTGGAAAGGGTGCCAAGGTTGCCCGAAGGAGGAGGAGGAGAAGGAGCTGCAGGAGTAGTGGTGAGACCGGAGGTAGTCATAGAACCCGGAAGCAGAAGAAGCCGCACGAACAGGAGCGGTTAGAAAAACAGAGGAAGCCGCGCAAACAGTAGCGGCTAGAAAGAGACACGGCGGGGAAGAGGTCGCGCGGACTGAAAAGGCCGAGCGAACAGAAGAGAGGAGAAGAGCAGGTGACCGCGACCAAGATGCGGGTAAGAAAGAGACAACCCGCACGGTCAGGCAGATCACAGCAGCGGCTAGAAGGTGGTCAAAGGCTCGGCGGGGAAGAAGTCGCACGAACTGAGAAGCCCGAGCGAACAGAAAAGAGGAGAAAAGCTGGCGACCGCGACCAAGATGCGGGTGAGAAAGGAACAACCCGCACGGTCAGGCAGATCACAGCAGCAATCCGCGAGTAGAGAGACAAAACACACGCGGACAGGGACAGGCCGCAACGACTAGGAAGTCGGAGAGGCAAGAAAGAACAAGGAGCGCTGCGACAACGAAACAGGTTGCTGCGACAACAAGGAGAAGGAGAAAGCCGCGCGAACAGATTGGCGGACAGAACCAAGCCGCGCGGATAGAAACAGGCCGCGCGGATAGAAGAGAGGGCAAGCCGCGAATCAAGTCGCAGAGCGCGGAAAAGAAGTCACGAACAACAGAGGGCGCACAGAATCAAGAGGAAATGACCGTGTCCTCTGATACCATGTTAGAAAGTAGAGAACAAGAAGCGAAAAGTAGAGAGCAAGAGAACAAACTTTTGAATAATTGAAATTTTATTATCCAAAAAAGATATCATTTACAAAGGTATGGCCTCCCTTATATAGAATGGAGGAGATAAGAAAGAGAGTATACAAACAATGTGGGACTAAACATTTACAGTACTGAGCGGCTAGAATAATGGAGATCGCATAGGCCGCGCGGTTAGACAGGTGGGCTAACCGCTCGGCAACTCCAGCAGGATAGAACAAACCGCAGAGGTAGACCGACAGACCGCCCGGTCTACAAACCGCTGGATCAGACCGCTAAGCCGCCCGGTCTACAAACCGCTGGATCAGACCGCCAAGCCGCCCGGTCTAATACTTCAACACTAACAAGTAATAATTCAATGTGATTTCATTCTACATTCTAATACAATTATGTAGATGGACTTAACTAGATTGAATTAGCATTCAGGCAAGCGCACCTATCAATCGTAATATATGAGAAATCTATATCTCGTGTCGTATTCCACCGGGTCGTTTCAACTATTCGTACTCACCCTCCCTTTATTTTCATACCTCTAAACAAAAGTGATATTTAAACTACATTAATCTAACTATGACCAATTGGATGATTCAGTGTTGGAGAAATAAAAATGATAACAACATGAAGGTTTTAAATAATTACATGAACAAATCCATTTATCAATTCAATTCTAAGCAATCATGACATGAGAAGAGTGTTACATTTGTGCAATATAAAGGTTAATTTTTCATCAAAATTCTCTCTTGAGCAATTCCAAATCTAAACCTAAGATAGTAAATTTTCTCTCGAACAATTCACAACACTCAAGTTCGCATTAAACAAAATACCTTTATTATTACATAAATTCATGGATTTTATTTCTAAATTAACATGAATCCTTTTATCCGTGTTCTAATTTTCCAAACAAAATATCTCTCGATCATAGAGTTTGAAATACAAAGGGAATTATCATCTCAAAATGAACATACCAAAAGCATTGCAAAGAACCAATTTCTCAATCTAGCCAATTGCAAATTGTGTAAAACAAATAAGAAGTTCATAAGGATGATTAAACTCATTGTTTGAACGCATAAACACAAATAAAATACTACAAATGTAACATGAAAACGGTGATACATGATTACTAGAATGTTCAAAGCAAAATTCATGCAAATTAAAACATAAATTGAAGATGGATCATCAAGAGGAAGGAAGGATTCAAAGGGTTAATGATTAAATAAAAATTACATAAGAAATACCCTTCAATCCTCCTTGTCTTGGATGCTCCTCTTCGGCCTCCAGCAGTTCTCCAATGCAGAAATGATCCAAAAGTTCTAAACAAATTTTTCTACAGGAAATTTATAGTTCCCTTGCAAACAGGTCGGACACGGGGTCGCACACGGCCGTGTGCCAGGCCGTGTGGACGGTTCCTAGGCGGTTCCTGGGCGGTTCCCCACGAAAAGGCGTGTCTGGTAGTGGGCCGTGTCAGATGACACGGGTATAGACACGGCCGTGTGTGCGGCCGTGTTCCCCAGACACGGGTTGGTCGGAAGCCGTGTGCAAAGATGA
The DNA here is from genome assembly GCA_039583875.1 of Platanthera guangdongensis. Lineage (NCBI taxonomy): Eukaryota > Viridiplantae > Streptophyta > Magnoliopsida > Asparagales > Orchidaceae > Platanthera > Platanthera guangdongensis. The sequence continues at coordinate 213,665,110 of CM077153.1, forward strand.
CACGGGTATGCACACGGGCGTGTGCCATACCCGTGTGAGGCTCCTCTGTCTGCGCCCAAATTCTTCAGCTCCAGGTGCATAGGACACGGGTAGGCACACGGCCGTGTGTCTGGCCGTGTGCACCAAATTTCTGTCCTGTCATCAGCCATGTAGACTCCGTGAACTCCTCTGTTTGCTCCGAAACTTTTAGGTCCATTGGTTGGCATTACCTGCAATAGAAAAATAATAGACTCAGTAAATGGTTTAAAACAAGAACTGACAAGGACTTCTAAATATGCTCTTCTATCTATGATACGACAATTTCTTTGATATTATCATGAAATCACCACCAAAAGGGGCAGGAAATGGTAGATATGATTACAATTATGATAGTAAAAAGCCTATCATAATCGTACTCATCAAATACCCCAGACTTAGATGTTTGCTTGTCCCTAAGCAAACTAATTCAAACACCTGGGTTACCATTAAATAATTTTGCCTCCGCACATTGGTTGCTATGAATTTAATAGAACTTTGATGATGTAATTGCATAGGAAATAATTTAGCAGACTTTTCTAAATATAGATTTATCTTAACATTCCTCTAATATATCATTTTAACTATCTCTCACTCGCTTTTAGAAATAAAAGTATAGTCATCTTTAACAAATATGAGGAGAAAATAACAATCTCTATAAAATACGTATTAGTGTTTCAAAGCTTATAAGTACTCGTACTGATATTCATGAACTTACCCTTTTTACACCCTCATCACAGCATAATTTAGAATTAGTAAGGTTGGATCCTTAGGACTTGAATTTTGGTGTAGCCTTTTTGGCTTAGGATAGAAGATTAAAGGTGAGGTAATCAAGGATAATTTTGATAAAGTTTCACACCTAAATCTTGATTGAGCCTTATGTTGGAAAATACCTTAACATATTTCAATTTTATGTAAACACCCCCAGACTTTGCAATTTGTATATTTCCCACATTTTGAAGGGCACTCTATTTTTTATATACGTTTTTTTTTAACCAAGGGACCATAGTAGGGATCATTCCAAGTGGGTGCAAGTATACACGCACTCAGGCCACATATCACTATGTCTTTTTTTTGGGTTCAAAGTAGGGATCATTCCAAGTGGGTGCAAGGATACACGCACTCAGGCCACATATCACAATGAACAAATCATTCCAAGCAGGCATCAATGATAGGTGTGCTAATAGGTAGGGATTTGGCCTTGGTGAATTTTAATAGTAGAGCATCAAAAGGATGGGGATTAGGTTCAAATGGGGTGTGCAAGGGTATCATGTTAAAGGTGTTGGGATAACAAGGCTCAAGCTATCCAATAGGAGGCCTAAGTCATTTCCGCCCTTACTAATTAACTTATGTAATGTTTTGAGGAATGCTAGAGGGTGAGTCCTAAACATCAATAGGGAGTAATTTTTAATTTTAAAATCCTAATACCAAATTATAAAATATGTTACACTCATCGACTCACTTTATTATAGATAAATATATTTTCTAAAATAGAGTGTTGGATAGTTACTAATATAGAGGAGTAATCTTAAAATTAAATTATATAGAGAAAATTAAGCTAAAAAATTTCTATGCTTAATTACGAAATCAACAAAGTTAAATACTCTATGAGTCTACTTCAATTCATTTTAATCAGTGTGCGAAGGTAAATTAAATGTTTATAATCCCAAATGAAAGAAAAATGAGAGCTTAAAAAGGTCAAACAAAAATTTGTAAAGGGGTGGTATAATAACTTGAGTATTATGATAAGCAGATTAGAATTAATTGTAACCACATGAACAACCATTCTACCCCCAGACTTAAGATTTACAATGTCCTCAGTGCAATGTAAAAAGCGGACATAGAGGGATTTCATGATGATATATAAAAAAAAACTGCTATCATAATAAGTAGAAGAGCACAGTAAAGAAACATGAGCTGTAATGAAATGCACTGATATATAATAGCTGATTCAACTGAATACACTGATAAAAAAAAACAATACAAGATACGATATATGAAGATAGCACTACAACGATACATATCAGAAGTACTCATGGTGGCCTGTCGAATCATCCGGGTAGGAAGGCGGTGCTGGAGCTGGCGGATGGCGAGGGGCGATCCCAAGGTGGTCTCTAATCTGTGTGAGGAGATCCTTAATTTCCTGATGTTCCTCCTTAATTTCCTGAAAGCGTGGCGAGAGCTCGGCATCGAAAAACTGTCGGAACTCGCGCGAGTATCGTGACTGAGGTGGAGGAGGTGCAGTTGACGACTCGCCATGAGCGTAGGTGGAACGGGGTGGAGGCACCAACGGCTCGTCGAGGTCAGGATCTATCTCATCATCACTATCATCCTGTATATGCGGTCCACGTCGAGCAATAGAGTATATGACCCCTCCCCGGCCCTGACGGGCGGTGACGAGGCGGAGGGCGCGAAGACTAGCCATCGTGATAGGCACGGTCTTTGCGACCACTGTCATCTGGGGGAGGGCTAAAAAGATGCCCATATTCTTCATGAGGCGAGTAATATAGGGGGCTACGCAAATAGACCCTATACGAGGGGTGTCAGCCTGGTGAAGAATGAACTGGGCTAGAAGATAACCGAGATGTAGAGGATATCGTGAAGTCATGCTGTATAGGTATAACAGATCCTGCCTACTAACAACTCCGGAGCTTTCGCCCCGGCCGCTCAACGTGTGGCTGAGTAGATGGTGGATGTAATGCAGGGCGGGGGAAATCAATTTGGATGCCTTAGATCTCTTGGCCTCGTAGGCGCCAGTGTCAAAAGAAATCTGGCGCCATATACCACCGGCCATATCGCGGTTGGGGAGATCAAAATGGAGTTCGGGGTAGGCAGCACTGAAAAGGAACGACTCCTCATACACCCCTAAATATTGGGTGAATTGGAGCATGGTGAGTGTATAAAATGTGCCACCCACTCGAAATGAAACTATCCCCTCGGGCGCGCGCGGTGCGTCGATGAAATTAGGCCTAAAGCTGGAATAAAATGACGATAGGAACTCTAAGGTGAGTTCCCTAAAGCCTAATTCCTCTATGGCAAAAAATTGATTCCACCCTGTTACAGAAATCAGCCCCCTGACATCTGCAGCTAAGTTTATCTCCTCAAGTACGCTCCAATCTATCATGCGTATGTCTTGAAATTTTTTGGATTGCAAGCGGTTGAAGCGGGCGGTGTGCGACGCATCTGTGAAAATTAGCGGAGTAGCGGCATCCCGCCTCTCCGTGGAGACTTGTAATTCCGGTCGGCGACGGCGACCTCCACTTCTTCCAGAAGACATGATGTAGAAGGGGAAAAGTGCGAGTGAAGGGGGACGAGAATTGGAAAAGATGGTGCCTTGGGGATCTGGCCACAGGATGAGTGATGCTGGGAGAGTGTTTGGAGTGAGCAAGGAAGAAAACCACACGGCCCCTATTTATACATGTTGAACACGGGTTCGCACACGGGCGTGTGTGAACCCGTGTTACGGAATCTTTAGCCTCGTGGAACACGGGGCGCGTCGGTCCGTGTAAAGTAATGGAACACGGGTGCGCACACGGCCGTGTGTGCACCCGTGTTAGGGGATCCAATGCCTCGTGGAACACGGGTCTGCCTCGGTCCGTGTGGTCAAATCGGCTGGGGTCAGTGCGTCAGGTGGACACGGGCGACAACACGGCCGTGTGTCGCCCCGTGTCGCAGCTGGCACGATACGCAAACACGGGTAGGTAGGAGACACGGGCGTGTGTAATCAGACACGCCCGTGTTCGATGTCTCGACACATCGGTCTCGACGATCGTCGAGACCGATGCACACGGCGCTGCACACGGGTTGGTGCTGACCCGTGTTGTGCTCGGGATGAAAATGACCTTACGCCAAATTAATTCCACACGGCTGGACCTGAGCCTGTGTCATGTACACGGCAACGCACACGGCCGTGTGGTTAGCCGTGTGCCTCTCCAGAAAAAAAATTTTTCTCATAAAAATTTTGGTGGAAAAATTTTTTCATAAAAAAAAAATAAAAAGAAATTCTTTTCTTCTTCTCTCTTTTTTTTTCAATGCATCTAATCAAATTTATACTAAAACAATAATACTTAAAAACACCTACTAAAGTTAATATAAAATTAATCTAGACGGAGGCAAGTTTCTAAACGCGGGAAGTCCATAGGGATTTCACCATAATAGGGTTTAAGTCGGTGACCATTAACCTTAAAATCTCCCTTCTCGGGGTGAGTTAACTCGACGGTACCGTAGGGAAAGACTTCTTTAACTTTAAAGGGTCCGGACCACTTAGACCTTAATTTCCCTGGGAATAATCGTAATCTGGAGTTATAAAGGAGGACCTGGTCACCTTTTTGGAATACCTTGGGTTTACGAAGGTGACGGTCATGAAATAGTTTGGTTTTCTCCTTATAAATCCGGGAGTTCTCATAGGCCATAGTTCTCCACTCATCTAATTCGTTAAGTTGAAGTTTATGCTTCTCTCCTATAGAACTAGCGTCAAAATTTAAGGAGCGTATTGCCCAATAGGATTTGTGTTCTAATTCTATAGGTAGGTGACAAGATTTACCGTAGACTAATCTAAAGGGGGTGGTCCCTATAGGTGTTTTGTAGGCGGTCCTATAAGCCCACAAACAGTCGTTAAGTTTCCTAGACCACTGCTTCCTATTCCCTTCTATAGATTTTTCTAAGATTCTCTTAAGCTCTCTATTGGAAACTTCAACTTGTCCACTAGTTTGAGGATGATACGGAGTGGCTATCCTATGTGTAACTCCATATTTTTCCAATACTTTGTCTAGTTGTCGATTACAAAAGTGTGGACCCCTATCGCTAATAAGTGCACGTGGTGTGCCAAATCGTGCGAATAAGGATTTCAAAAATCTAATTACAACCCTACTATCATTAGTAGGCAAAGCTTGCGCTTCAACCCACCTTGATACGTAATCTACAGCTACCAAAATATATTTATTCCCAAAAGAAACTGGGAATGGTCCCATAAAATCTATACCCCACACATCGAATACCTCACATTCAAGAATAAATTTTTGAGGCATTTCATGTAATTTAGAAATATTACCTGCTTTTTGGCAAGAATCACATGAAAGCACATACCTTTGGGCATCCCTGAATAGAAGGGGCCAATAAAAACCGGAATCAAGAACCTTTTTAGCGGAGCGATTCGCTCCATAGTGACCACCAGCAGGACCTGAATGACACTGCTCCAAAATCTTCCAACCTTCCTCCGCTGATACACACCTTCTTATAACAGAATCTGCACATATCCGAAAAAGAAAAGGGTCCTCCCAAAAGTAATATTTCAAGTCAGAGAAAAATTTCTTTTTCTGCTGATATGAAAAGTCTTTTGGAAGGACCTTAGCCACAAGATAGTTTGCATAATCTGCAAACCATGGATAATCTAGATGTATATTGGTAGATATGGAAAATAATGATTCCTCAGGAAATGTATCAGAAATTTCAGACTCATCTAACATTGATCGTAGTGGGTTTTCTAAACATGAAAGATGATCTGCCGCTAAGTTTTCCGCTCCTCGTTTATCCCTAATTTCTAGATCAAATTCTTGTAGAAGAAGAACCCATCGGATTAAACGAGGCTTTGCTTCCGCTTTGGCTAGCAAATATCTAAGTGCAGAGTGATTCGTATAAACTACCACTTTGGACAATGTTAAATATGATCTAAATTTATCAAAGGCAAATACCACTGCTAAGAGTTCTTTTTCAGTAGTTGTATAATTCTCCTGTGCATTATTAAGTGTTTTACTAGCATAATATATTGGGTGAAAATGTTTGTTTTGGCGTTGTCCTAAAACAGCCCCTACCGCAAAACTACTAGCATCACACATGATCTCAAATGGTTGACTAAAGTCAGGTGCGATCATAATATGAGAATTAATTAATTTTTCTTTTAAGAACTCAAAGGCGTGTAGACACTCTTGTTCAAAAATAAAAGGTGTGTCTTTTTCTAAAAGCCTTGTAAGTGGTTTAGCTATTTTAGAGAAATCTTTAATAAAACGGCGGTAAAATCCCGCGTGCCCTAAGAAACTTCTCACTGCCTTTACGGAGATTGGTGGTGGCAATTTTTCTATGGTCTCTATTTTTGCTTTATCTACTTGAATTCCTTGGCTTGAAATTTTATGGCCAAGTACTAACCCTTCTTGTACCATGAAATGGCACTTCTCCCAACTAAGCGCTAGGTTCGTCTCCTCACACCTCCTAAGGACTTTCTCTAAATTATTCAAACACAACTCAAAAGAGTCGCCAAAAACCGAAAAATCATCCATGAACACTTCCATGATATCTTCAACATACTCGTTAAAGATGGCTAGCATGCACCTTTGAAATGTGGCGGGTGCATTACATAACCCGAAAGGCATACGTCTATAGGCAAAGGTACCAAATGGGCAAGTAAATGTTGTTTTCTCTTGGTCTTCTGATGCTATAGGAATTTGAAAATATCCAGAAAGTCCATCTAGAAAACAATAATAAGAGTGTCCTGATAAGCGTTCTAATATCTGGTCGATGAAAGGAAGAGGGAAATGGTCTTTCCTAGTGGCATCGTTTAATTTTCTATATTCTATACAGACACGCCAACCTGTTACTGTTCGCGTTGGAATTAATTCATTTTTATCATTTGCCACTACAGTCAGGCCACCCTTCTTAGGAACTACTTGGACAGGACTAACCCATGAACTATCCGAAATAGGATATATAATACCAGCATCTAATAACTTTACAATTTCAGCCTTAACTACCTCTTTCATATTAGGATTTAGCCTACGTTGCGGTTGAATAGATGACTTATAGTTTTCTTCCAAAAGAATTTTATGGGTGCAAAAACTAGGATTAATACCCTTTATATCAGACATTTGCCACGCTATTGCACCTTTACATTTCTTCAATACGGTTATCAATTTTTCTTTTTCAAGTTTGGAAAGATTTGAAGATATGATAACTGGGTACGAAGAATTTGTTCCTAAGAATGCATACTCAAGATGATCCGGTAATTTTTTTAATTCTACTATTGGTGGATTCTTAGTATTATTCTTAAGAATTTCATGATTTCCTTCAGTAATTAAACTATATTCCGTTGTTCTATTCATAGCAACACAATTTTCTAGAAAAAATAAATGTTCAATAATGTCATCATTTTTATCATCTTCTAGATAATTGTTAGTTATGCAAATTTCTAAAGGATCTTTATAATAAAAATTAGAATTTATAGAAGACATAAAATCATCAATACCATGGGAAAAATAACAATAATCATCGTTATCTAAAGATTGTTTCATAGTTTTGCCAATTTGAAAAGTGACTTCATCTTCTCCTACTCGCAATACTAATTTACCATCAAAAACATCAATAAGTGCTCTAGAAGTAGCTAGAAATGGACGACCTAGTATGAGTGGTACTTCGATATTTTCATCCATATCTAAAATAACAAAATCAGCAGGAAATATAAATTTATCTACCTTAACTAATACATCTTCCACTATTCCTCTAGGATACTTAACCGATCGATCTGCTAATTGAATACTCATTCTTGTTGGGCTAAGTTCTCCTAGGCCTAGTTTCAGATATAAATTATAAGACATTAAATTTATACTTGCTCCTAGATCTGCTAAAGCCTTATTTACTTGTAAATCACCGATTAAGCATGGAATTGAAAATGAACCGGGATCCTTAAGTTTTTGTGGCAATTTATTTTGCAAAATAGCAGAACATTCTTCACTTAATGTCACTAATGATAATTCTTCTATTTTCTTTTATTAGAAATCAAATCCTTAAGAAATTTTGCATATTTAGGCATTTGAATAATTTCAGAAAAAGGTAAATTAACATGTAATTGCTTAAACATAGATAAAAATTTACCATACTGCGCATCCATGCGCTCCTTGCTATGCTTTGCTGGGTATGGTAATGCTGGTTGGTACTCCATCGGTTGTGCGTTCATCTCGCTTGGTCCTTCGCCGCTAGACTCCATTTTGGGTGCTTCTTTTGCAGGCCTTGGGTCTTGTAACTCCTTTCCGCTCCTCAATTGAACGGCTTTTGCATGCTCCCTTGGATTTATCTCTGTATTCCCTGGAAGTGTTCCTTGCTGCCTTTCAGAAACCATCCTTGCAAGCTGACCAATCTGATTTTCCAAGTTCCGAATTGAACCCTCTTGATTTCGGAAGGCTACATCGGTAGTTTGCATGAATTTGGTAAGCACATCTTCCAATGTAGGCTTCCTTGGTTCCAACTGTGGTTGTTGTCCAAACATGGGCTGCTTCCCTTGATTTCCTTGTCCTCCCCAAGAGAAATTGGGGTGGTTTCGCCATCCAGGATTATATGTAGAGCTATATGGGTTATTGGCTTGATTGAAAGGTGGCCTAATATTGTTACCCATATAGTCAACATGCTCTTGAACTTGCGGTTCACAACTAGGCATTCTAGTGCATGAAGGGTCCCATTGTTGAGGTGCCATGGAAGGTGATGCTAAGGCAAGGTTGTCCATCTTTTGGTGAAGTTTCTCCACTTGAATTGCTAAGGCGGTGACGGCATCTACTTCATAAATTCCTGCAGGCTTGCTAGACTTATGTCTTACGGTAGTCCATTGGTAATTGTTCATTGTCATGTCCTCTATCAACTGCTGAGCCGCTTCAGGTGTCTTGTTGTTCAAAGTTCCTCCACTAGCCGCATCAATCATTTGTTTGGTGGCTGGATTTAGACCATTATAGAAAGTCTAAATCTGAAGCCATGAAGGTAGAGCATGGTGGGGGCATCTCCTTAACAACTCCTTGAATCGTTCCCATGTGTCGTACAATGATTCAGACTCCAATTGAATGTATGTAGAGATGTCATTCCTTAACTTCGCAGTCTTCGCAGGTGGAAAGTACTTCATCAGAAACTTCTCAACCATCATGTCCCAAGTAGTGATCGACCCTCTAGGTAAGGAATTCAACCACTGCTTCGCCTTATGCCTTAAAGAAAATGGAAACAATCTCAATCGAATGGCGTCGTTGGAAACACCATTGATCTTAAATGTGTCACATATCTCTAAGAATCCGGCCAAGTGGGTGTTAGGATCCTCATCTTGCAAGCCATCATACTGGACATATTGTTGAACCATCTGTATCACACTAGGCTTCAATTCAAAATTAGTGGTAGCTATCGGTGGTCTAACGATGCTCGACCCGGTTCCTTGGAGATTAGGTCTAGCAAAGTCAGACATGGTTTGCTCATTTTGGTTGGCCATGATATCTAAGTTTTCAAGATGATTCTCTCCTTGGTTTACTGTCTCCTCTTCTGATAGTCCGTTTGAAATATCTGTGGTATTAATTCCCACGTCCCTTAAGTTAGTGTTATGGAGAATTCGTTCTGGGTCAGGATGAAATGGTGCTAGCCCAGAATTTTTGCCCCTGGTCATAGACTAACAGACTACACAAAAAAAAATATTACACAATATAATTATTCAAATTCTAATTTACAACTATATAAATAAAAATTGGTAGATCAATAAAGATTAGGATTTCAAAATATTGAAAACGATCCCCGACAACGGCGCCAAAAACTTGATGATTTTTCTTGCTAACAAGTAATAATTCAATGTGATTTCATTCTACATTCTAATACAATTATGTAGATGGACTTAACTAGATTGAATTAGCATTCAGGCAAGCGCACCTATCAATCGTAATATATGAGAAATCTACATCTCGTGTCGTATTCCACAGGGTCGTTTCAACTATTCGTACTCACCCTCCCTTTATTTTCATACCTCTAAACAAAAGTGATATTTAAACTACATTAATCTAACTATGACCAATTGGATGATTCAGTGTTGGAGAAATAAAAATGATAATAACATGAAGCTTTTAAATAATTACATGAACAAATCCATTTATCAATTCAATTCTAAGCAATCATGACATGAGAAGAGTGTTACATTTGTGCAATATAAAGGTTAATTTTTCATCAAAATTCTCTCTCGAGCAATTCCAAATCTAAACCTAAGATAATAAATTTTCTCTCGAACAATTCACAACACTCAAGTTCGCATTAAACAAAATACCTTTATTATTACATAAATTCATGGATTTTATTTCTAAATTAACATGAATCCTTTTATCCGTGTTCTAATTTTCCAAACAAAATATCTCTCGATCATAGAGATTGAAATACAAAGGGAATTATCATCTCAAAATGAACATACCAAAAGCATTGCAAAGAACCAATTTCTCAATCTAGCCAATTGCAAATTGTGTAAAACAAATAAGAAGTTCATAAGGATGATTAAACTCATTGTTTGAACGCATAAACACAAATAAAATACTACAAATGTAACATGAAAACGGTGATACCTGATTACTAGAATGTTCAAAGCAAAATTCATGCAAATTAAAACATAAATTGAAGATGGATCATCAAGAGGAAGGAAGGATTCAAAGGGTTAATGATTAAATAAAAATTACATAAGAAATACCCTTCAATCCTCCTTGTCTTGGATGCTCCTCTTCGGCCTCCAGCAGTTCTCCAATGCAGAAATGATCCAAAAGTTCTAAACAAATTTTTCTACAGGAAATTTATAGTTCCCTTGCAAACAGGTCGGACACGGGGTCGCACACAGCCGTGTGCCAGGCCGTGTGGACGGTTCCTAGGTGGTTCTTGGGCGGTTCCCCACGAAAAGGCGTGTCTGGTAGTGGGTCGTGTCAGATGACACGGGTATAGACACGGCCGTGTGTGCGGCCGTGTTCCCAGACACGGGTTGGTCGGAAGCCGTGTGCAAAGATGACACGGGTATGCACACGGGCATGTGCCATACTCGTGTGAGGCTCCTCTGTCTGCGCCCAAATTCTTCAGCTCCAGGTGCATAGGACACGGGTAGGCACACGACCGTGTGTCTGGCCGTGTGCACCAAATTTCTGTCCTGTCATCAGCCATGTAGACTCCGTGAACTCCTCTGTTTGCTCCGAAACTTTTAGGTCCATTGGTTGGCATTACCTGCAATAGAAAAATAATAGACTCAGTAAATGGTTCAAAACAAGAACTGACAAGGACTTCTAAATATGCTCTTCTATCTATGATACGACAATTTCTTTGATATTATCATGAAATCACCACCAAAAGGGGCAGGAAATGGTAGATATGATTACAATTATGATAGTAAAAAGCCTATCATAATCGTACTCATCACTTGCCCCTAGGGGCAACCCTCCTGAGGCTTCCAACCTAACCGGTTATTCGGCTCCCGGGCCCCCCATCCTTGATGCAGTCCCTGCTGCCCTTGTCCTTGTGGGTCCTCCCTCCTTCTCTCTTCTCTCTGCTCCCTCTGCCTTCCTACTCCCAGCTCCTTTACGCCATCCTCTGCCAACCTGGCCAGCTTCCTGGCAAAAGCCGGATTGACCCTTTCGAAGTCTATCTCCTTCGCCGCCCTCTCCATGAGCTCCTCAAAAGAGAGGGGGCACTCTCTTCAGCTCCATGCTAAAGAATCCCAGCCTCAGCCTCTGGGTAAAAGCGAGCATCAGTGCATACCCTGGGACCTCCTGGACCAGGAGGATCTCTTCCTGAAACCGGTCAACATAATGGCCCAATGTCTCATCTTGCTTCTGCCTTACCGCAAACAGGCACTCTGCCTCCTTCTTATGTTTCTTTAATGTCGAGAACCTCAATAGGAACCCTCGACGCAGATCCTCAAAACTGTAGATCGAACTTGCCGGCAACTAGTGGAACTAGTCTCGTGCCTTCTCCTTCAACGTGATGGCAAACAGTCGGCACTTGAAGGTGTTGAAACCGAAAAATGGTCTCTTGTGGAGTTCACTCTTGGGGAAGGGGTGATCGCGCACCTACTTTGCTCCTGCAAGCAAAATAACAAGGGAAAACAGGAATGAACTGACCCAAGGGCTCGGCGTGGAGGACCCATCGCACACCCAGAAGGTCTGAGAGCTTTTCCCCTCCTTATCCAAAGGCCGGGCTAAGGTACCCTCAGAAAGCACTTGAACGCTGGAGCAAGAGAGCACAAGAAGCGTGCCTCCTGGGGTACCCCTTGAGTCCTATTTATAAATTTCAGAATTTGAATTGCAAATAACCAAACTAAACTGGCCCGAAGTTACCAAAATACCCTTGGTTGGGTCTGCCAACAGCCAAACTCCGCTGTTTCGAAGGGTTATGGGAAGACCAGCAGGGGAAAAACAGTAAAAAGTACCTCGTAGGTTTGGGCGAGCTGGGGAGCCTGGACACCTCAGTAGATCCTGCTCGCCTGCTGTTGCCGAGCTCTTTTGCACGAGTACGACTTGGGAGGGCGAGCTCGCCTATCGGACAGCCACCATTGGTCGACATCAGCTCGACGAATTTGGCTTAGCCCGACGAATGCCGAGCTTGCGATCGACGAACGCTGAGCTCGGGATCGGGTTTCTCTGCCGAGCTCGCCTGGGGCTTGGGTGATCTGAGCCGGTCGACCTGGTTCCTGGTTCACCCCGCTCGCTAGATACGGGGTTGTACACAATCCACGCTCTTTTTGAGCTTGACAAAGCTCAGAAAGAAACATCCAACCTCAAGTGTTCGGCGAGCGCGGGGTGGACTGGAGGGAATCTTCGGGTGGGGTCCACCTGTGGCTATATATATACACCTGCATACCTGCATGACTCTTACCCTTCCCTTTGCTTTAACCCTGCGAAGATGCCGAACCCAAAAGAGATTCAAGAGCGGCTCGTGCACTCTCTCCAGTCCTCAGCCGCTCGCGTGGCTGCCCTGACAGAGGTCCCAGCCGCTGTGCCGCAAGTTGGCTCGACCGAGCCTGATTCTGCCAAGAGGCAAAGCTGTTTCCCCCGGTAACCGAGCCCATTTATGATGACTTAAGGACCGCCCTGGAGTATGGGAATGGCTCCTCCACTCTGCCTGCCCCTGGAAAGGGCAAGAATATTGTAGAAATCTATGACCGCTCAGGTGGCCCGCTTGATGGCTTGGGGGGGCGTCGCGCCGCGAGACAACACCCCGCGAGCCAAGATCACTCTTGGGGACTCGCGATTTATGACTCCGGAGAACCGTCCTCGGGACCCGTCCCCTCCCTTTGGGACCTTGGGGATGAGGTCGCAGAGGCCGAACTTGTCGGTGCGCGCCCCCTCTCCTTATCGAGCAGTTGTGACCACGGGGGTGGCCGTGGAGACCATCCCCATCCCGGGATTTGAGCTTCTCTCACCGGGAATGCGTGTCCCAGGGCGTGGGGAGGATCTGAGGTTTGTCCCTTCCCGCACCTCTCTGGGGATGTTGAGCTCGTCAGGTAAAATTTTGTCTTGGGTTCCTGTCACGTGTTTTTTTCCAGCATGCATCACCTTGCTGACGCTTCTGTCTTTACAGTTCCCCTAACCAATACACTGTCGAGGAATCTTTGTGGGCAGCCCATTATTCCCCCCTCCCATCCCCAAGCTCGCTGGACTCTTACCTAGGCCCTGAAGTGGAGCAAAGCGAGCTGACCAGGAGGGGGGGTCAAGCTTTTCAAGAAACTGGTGTGCGGGCTGCGCGAGGTGCAGGAAGTCAACGAGGCGCTGTAGCGAGACTATGTTCGGCTTGATGACGAAGTGCGAGGAGGCCAGGCTGGCGAGTTACTGCCTCCTTCCCGACTTCTGGACGAGATCGACGACGGCCTCTCGGCGGCGCAGAAGAATTCAGGGAGGATCCGTGAGTTGCTCCGTGCACGGCAGTCTGGGGGGTGGGGGCTGCGAGACCGGGGTAGATAGAAGGCGGCTCCCTTGCCGAGCCGACCGGTACTCGCCTCATGGTTCCCCCTGCCCACGCGCCCTGCTTTTTATTCTTTACTTGATTCCTGTAATAATCTGCGAACACTTTAGGTTGGGACCTGATGTTTGAATAATAGTAATAACTATGTTTCCTTATATTTAGCTCGGCGCGGGGTGGGACGCGTCGGAAGTCGACGAGCTGGGGTGGCGAGCCGGGGCGTCGAGCTGGGACGATTGGAAAACTTGCCCTTAGACTTCTTTTTCTATAAATAGCCCCCACCACCACCAACCCCGTACGTCGTATGAACTGCATCTTCTATCTATTCCTGCGCTTTTCTCTTTCTTACTCGCGCTCCACCCCTTCTTTTGCGAGCATGTGGAAAACCAACCCTGACGTCGATGGCCGCTCCAAGTGCGCCCAACACTTCACTAACTACTGCTTTTTTGAGGGACACACAAGCGAGGCCGAGCTCGCTGAATTTGTTGGCAACCATGTGCCGCCAGGCTTCGAGGCGCGCCGGCCGAGATAGGAGGAGACCATCAACACTTTTTATGATGACGAGCTCACTTTCCCCATCTCGCACTTTGAGGTGGGGCTGCGCCTACCCCTTTAGCCGGAGATCCGGCAGATTCTGAAATACTATGGCGCGGTGCCCGCACAGCTGAATTCAAACGCCATCACCATGATGGTGGCGTACGCGAGCTACCTCCGCTGAGAGAGGATTGAGTTCAACATGACGGTGTTCAGGAAGCTTTTCTCCTACAAGGCGACGTCGGATGGTGTCGCCTACTTTATGGGCTCGCTGATCAAAGTTCGCGAGATCGCGAACAAGCACCACAATTGGATGACCAAGATCGCCTTCATCAAGGGCGATCTCAGCAACATCCCATACTCGCCCCCGCAGAAGGGCGAGGAGGTCTACCGCCCGCCGGCCATGTCCAGCAATGATGCCGACCTCCACAAATACTTCCTCCACAAGGACTTCGAGGTCGCCTTCCTACGAAGGGGCCTCGACGCGCTCCGCCCCGTCTTGCCCGGCGAAGGTATCGTTCTCTTCACATTACCGAGCTCCCCAGATTGCCGAGCTCGCCATATTGCCATTGAAAATCTTCTGACTTTTCCAAGTTTTTCCTGTCAGGGGAGTGGCTAATCCCCGTGAAACCGCCATTTGCGAACTCGAGATTGTACCCGGACCATCTCGCACGCGAGAAGGCAGCGGCTGTGGCCTTCCGAGACGAGGAGGCCTTCTCCAAACCCTCCTCCGGCAAGAGGCGGCCTGAGGATGCGGGTTCTAGCCCGTCCCATCGCCAACAACTACCCAAAAATATGAAGAAAGCTTTGTTGGCTCCGCGGGGGAAACAACATCAACAACATCAATCCAGCCCCAAATACATGAGCTCGCCTGAAGTTGTCCCCGACGCGTCACCGGAGAGCCCGCTGAAGGAAATCACCTGCAAGGGGCGGAAGGGTGGCGAGACCTCTGCTCCCCCTGGTGTGATCTCTCCACCTCCTTAGGCGAAGAGGACGGCTCTCGAGCTCGGCGCGCCGAAAGAACATCCCCTCTTCAGCTTTGGTAGGCGGTGGAAAGACTCGGCGGGAGAGCCCATGGTACAGTGGGATGAGCTGGCCCACCGTGTTTCCATCTCAACCCTTCACCCCTCCAGGTGTGACCGCGAGCCCGCCATCGGTCATGCTTATGCCCTCGGCTTCGTCCTCTATGGCTGGGAGGACGCCGAGGCATACAAGGGCATGAACCTGCGGTAGCTCTACCATG
Organism: Platanthera guangdongensis; assembly: GCA_039583875.1. Classification (NCBI taxonomy): domain Eukaryota; kingdom Viridiplantae; phylum Streptophyta; class Magnoliopsida; order Asparagales; family Orchidaceae; genus Platanthera; species Platanthera guangdongensis. The sequence continues at coordinate 213,680,603 of CM077153.1, forward strand.
AGGGCCTGCAGGCCCACCTGCGAGCTATGGAGATCCATCATATGTTGGTCCGCCGAAGCTTCAGCCTCAGCAACCAACTTCAAAAAGCCAAGCAAGCCCGCGACGTCGCCAAATACAAGGTCGCCGATCAGGCGAGGTAGCTCGGCATCGCTGAGGGTCTTCTCGCCCAGTACGCCGACGGACTGGTGTGTATCAGGCTTCCTCTTCCCTCTTTTACTTGAAATATCCTGTGCTGTTGTTAACGAATTTTCCTTTTTCATCAGGATTCCAAAGCCGCTGGGGAGTTGCGAGCTCGCAATGCCGAGCAGGGGGAGGAGATAGGCCAGCTGCACGCCCGGCTTGCCTTGCTAGAGGGGGCGAATGCGAGGCTAACAGAGGAGAATCAGAACCTCAGCCGCGAGGTCCGCCGCCAGGTGGAGATCTTCTTCCCGGCCAGCGACGCCGATCCTACCCCCCCCCCCTATAAGAGGCTGAGGATCTTTGGCGAGGCCGACCTCACCGAGAGGTTGCAGATCAATTCCATCCAGCCCGCCGAATGCACCCTCCAGATGATGAAGGATACTGGAGTGCTAGTGGAGGGGTGCGAGGAGATCTCAGTCAAGGACCTGATGCCGAGCTTGTTCCCGGTGACGCCGCCCAGCGAGACGGAGGACATCTCCTGAGGAATCACTATTTGCCATATCTACCAATATACATCTAGACTATCCATGGTTTGCAGATTATGCAAACTATCTTGTGGCTAAGGTCCTTCCAAAAGACTTTTCATATCAGCAGAAAAAGAAATTTTTCTCTGATTTGAAGTATTACTTTTGGGAGGACCCCTTTCTTTTTCGGATATGTGCAGATTCTGTTATAAGAAGGTGTGTATCAGTGGAGGAATGTTGGAAGATTTTGGAGCAGTGTCATTCAGGTCCTGCTGGTGGTCATTATGGAGCAAATCGCTCGGCTAAAAAGGTTCTTGATTCCGGTTTTTATTGGCCCCTTCTATTCAGGGATGCCCAAAGGTACGTGCTTTCATGTGATTCTTGCCAAAAAGCAGGTAATATTTCTAAATTACATGAAATGCCGGAAACATTTATCCTTGAATGCGAAGTATTCGATGTGTGGGGTATAGATTTTATGGGACCATTCCCAGTTTCTTTTGGGAATAAATATATTTTGGTAGCTGTAGATTATGTATCAAGGTGGGTTGAAGCGCAAGCTTTGCCTACTAATGATAGTAGGGTTGTAATTAGATTTTTGAAATCCTTATTCGCACAATTTGGCACACCACGTGCACTTATTAGCGATAGGGGTTCATACTTTTGTAATCTACAACTAGACAAAGTATTAGAAAAATATGGAGTTACACATAGGATAGCCACTCCGTATCATCCTCAAACTAGTGGTCAAGTTAAAGTTTCCAATAGAGAGCTTAAGAGAATCTTAGAAAAATCTATAGAAGGGAATAGGAAGCAGTGGTCTAGGAAACTTAACGACTGTTTATGGGCTTATAGGACCGCCTACAAAACACCTATAGGGACCACCCCTTTTAGATTAGTCTACGGTAAATCTTGCCACCTACCTATAGAATAAGAACACAAGTCGTATTGGGCAATACGCTCCTTAAATTTTGACTCTAGTTCTATATGAGAGAAGTGTAAACTTCAACTTAACGAATTAGATGAGTGGAGAACTATGGCCTATGAGAACTCCTGGATTTAGAAGGAGAAAACCAAGCTATTTCATGACCGTCACCTTCGCAAACCCAAGGTATTCCAAAAAGGTGACCAAGTCCTCCTCTATAATTCCAGATTATGTTTATTCTCAGGGAAATTAAGGTCTAAGTGGTCCGGACCCTTTAAAGTTAAAGAAGTCTTTCCCTACGGTACCGTCAAGTTAACTCACCCTGAGAAGGGAGATTTTAAGGTTACTGGTCACCGACTTAAGCCTTATTATGGTGAACTCCCGATGGACTTCGCTCGTCTAGAGACCTGCCTCCGTCTAGATTAATTTCATATTAAACTATAGTAAGTGTGTCGTTTTAATAAGTTGTAATGAAAAATTTAATGATAAAAAAAATTATAAGGAAAAAAAATTCCAGAAAAATTTTAATGAGAAAAAAAAAATCTGTCAAAAATTAAAAAGAGAAAGGCAAAACAGGAGAGGCACACGCCTCACCACACGCCCGTGTGGATGATCGTGTATGTGACACAGGCTCAAGCCCAGCCGTGTGGATTAATTCCGCAAAAAGCCAAATTCTTCCCGAGCACAACACGGGTTCACACCCACCCGTGTGTCTTGCCGTGTCGCCCACTCGACGATCGTCGAGACCGCTGTGTCGAGACATCGGACACGGGCGTGTCGAATTACACACGGCCGTGTCACCTACCTACCCGTGTTGTTATACCATGCCAGCTGAGACACGGGTCCACACATGGCCGTGTCGTCTCCCGTGTCCCCCTGACGTGCTGTCCCCAGCCAGTTTGACCACACGGACCGAGGCACCCCGTGTTCCACGAGGCCTCGGATTCCTTAACACGGGTGCACACACACGGCCGTGTGCGCACCAGTGTGCCATTTTTTACACGGATCGACGCACCCCGTGTTCCATGAGGCTGCTGATTCCCTAACACGGGTTCACATACGCCCGTGTGCGAGCCCGTGTGCGAACCCGTGTGCAACCTCTTTAAATAGGGCCGTGTGGATTTCCTTCTTTGCTCATCCCAACATTCTCCCCTCATAGATCTCCCTATGGCCTGATCCTCAAGGCACCATTTTTTTCCAATTCTCGTCCCCCTTCACTCGCATTTTCACCTTCTACATCATGTCGTCCGGAAGAAGTCAAGGAGGTTGCCGTCGCCGACCGGAACTACAAGTCTCAACGGAGAGGCGGGATGTCGCTGCTCCGCTAATTTTCACCGACGCATCACACACCGCCCGCTTCAACCGCTTGCAATCAAAAAAATTTCAAGATATCCGTATAATTGATTGGAGCGTGCTTGAAGAGATAAACTTAGCTGGAGATGTCAGGGGATTAATTTCTGTAATGGGGTGGGATCAATTTTTTGCCATAAAGGAGTTAGGATTTAGGGAACTCACTTTAGAGTTCCTATCTTCGTTTTATTCCAACTTTCGGCCTAACTTCATCGATGCGTCGCACGCGCCCGAGGGGATAGTTTCATTTCGAGTGGGTGGCACATTTTATACACTCACCATGCTCCAGTTCACCCAGTATTTAGGGGTTTATGAGGAGTCATTCCTTTTTAGTGCTGCCTACCCCGAGCTCCAGTTCGAACTCCCCAATCGCGATATGGCCGGCGGTATCTGGCGCCAGATTTCTTTTGACACTGGCGCCTATGATGCCAATCGATCTAAGGCCTCTAAATTGATTTCTCCCGCCCTCCATTACATCCACCATCTCCTTAGCCACACGTTGAGCGGCCGGGGCGAAAGCTCCAGAGTTGTCAGTCGACAGGACCTGTTATACCTCTACAGCATGACTTCACATTATCCTCTACATCTCGGTTATCTTCTAGCCCAGATCATTCTCCATCAGGCTGACACCCGCCGTATAGGGTCTATTTGTGAAGCACCCTACATTACTCGCCTCGTGAAGAATATGGGCATATTTTTAGCCCTCCCCCAGATGACAGTCGTCGCAAAGACCGTGCCTATCACGATGGCTAGACTTCGCTCCCTCCGCCTCGTCACCGCCCGTCAGGGCCGGAGAGGGGTCATATATTCTATTGCACGACGTGGACCACATGTACAGGATGACAGTGATGATGAGATAGATCCCGACCTCGATGTGTCGTTGGTGCCTCCGCCCCATTCCACTTACGCTTATGGCGAGTCGTCTACTGCACCTCCTCCACCTCATTCACGGTACTCGCGCGAGTTTCGACAGTTTTTTGAGACCGAGCTCTCTTCACGCTTACAGCACATTGAGGAGTCGCAGTAGCGGACCGAGGACCTCCTTATCCAGATCAGAGACCACCTTGGGATCACTCCTCGCCAGCCGCCAGCTCCAGCTCCGCCTTCCTTCCCAGACGATGTGACCGACCACCCTGCTTACTTCTGATATGTATCGATGTAGTGTTATCTTTATGTATCGTATCTTGTATTTTTTTATCAGTGTATTCAGTTCTGTCAGCTATTATATATCAGTGCATTTCATTACAGCTCCTGTTTCTTTACTGTGCTCTTCTATTTATTATGATAGCAGTTTTTTTTATATCATCATGAAATCACTCTATGTCCGCTTTTTACATTGCACTGAGGACATTACAAATCTAAAGTCTGGGGGTAGAATGGCTATTCATGTGGTTACAATTGATTCTAATCTGCTTATCATAATACTCAAGTTTGTTATACCCCCCCTAAAAATTTTTGTTTGATCTTTTAAGCTCTCATTATTCATTCATTTGGGATTATAAATATCTAATTTAACTTCACACGCTGATTAAAATGAATTGATGTAGACTCATAGAGTATTCAACTTTGTTGATTTTGTAATTAAGCATAGAAATTTTTTTAGCTTAATTTTCTCTATATAATTTACTTTTAAGATTACTCCTCTATATTAGTAACTATCCAACACTCTATTTTATAAAATATACTTATCTATAATAAAGTGAGTCGATGAGTGTAACATTTTTATAATTTGGTATTAGGGCTTTAAAATTAAAAATTACTCCCTATTGATGTCTAGGACTCACCCTCTAGCATTCCTCAAAACATTACATAGGTTAATTAGTAAGGGCGGAAATGACTTAGGCTCCTATTGGATAGCTTGAGCCTTGTTAACCCAACACCTTTAACATGATACCCTTGCACACCCAATTTGAACCTAATCCCCATCCTTTTGATGCTCCACTATTAAAATTCACCAAGGCCAAATCCTTACCTATTAGCACACCTATCATTGATGCCTTCTTGGAATGATTTGTTCATTGTGATATGTGTCCTGAGTGCGTGTATACTTGCACCCACTTGGAATGATCCCTACTTTGAACCCCAAAAAAAATACATAGTGATATGTGGCCTGAGTGCGTGTATACTTGCACCCACTTGGAATGATCCCTACTATGGTCCCTTGGTTATATATATATATATATATATATATATATATATATATATATATAATATATATATATATAATATATATATATATATATATATATATATATATATATATATATATAGTGCCCTTCAAAATGTGGGAAATATACAAATTGCAAAGTTTGGGGGTGTTTACATAAAATTGAAATATGTTAAGGTATCTTCCAACATAAGGCTCAATCAAGATTTAGGTGTGAAAAATTCATCGAACTTATCTTTGATTACCTCACCTTTAATCTTCTATCCTAAGCCAAAAAGGCTACACCAAAATTCAAGTCCTAAGGATCCAACCTTACTAATTCTAAATAGTGCTGTGATGAGGGTGTAAAAAGGGTAAGCTCATGATTATCAATAAGAGTACTTACAAGTTTTGAAACACTAATACATATCTTATAGAAATTGTTATTTTCTCCTCATATTTGTTAAAGATAACAATACTTTTATTTCTAAAAGCGAGTGAGAGATAGTTAAAATGATATATTAGAGGAATTTTAAGATAAATCAATATTTAGAAAAGTCTGCTAAACTATTTCCTATGCGATTACATCATCAAAGTTCTCTTAAATTCATAGCAACCAGTGTGCGGAGGCAAAATTATTTAATGGTAACCCAGGTGTTTGAATTAGTTTGCTTAGGGACAAGCAAACATCTAAGTCTGGGGGTATTTGATGAGTGCGATTATGATAGGCTTTTTACTATCATAATTGTAATCATGTCTACTATTTCCTGCCCCTTTTTGTGTTGATTTCATGATAATAGTAAAGAAATTGTCGTATCATAGATAGAAGAGCGTATTTAGAAGTCTTTGGCAGTTCTTGTAATAAACTATTTACTGAGTCTTTTATTTTTCTATTGCAGGTAATTCCAACCAATGTACCTAAAAGTCTCGGAGCAAACAGAGGAGTTCATGGAGTCAACATGGCTGATGGCAGGACGAAAATTTGGTGCACACGGCCAGACACACGGTCGTGTGCCTACCCGTGTCCTATGCACCTGGAACTGAAGAATTTGGGCGCAGGCGATGGAACTTCACACGGGTATGGCACACGCCCGTGTGACTACCCGTGTCATATTTGAACACGATTGCCGACCAACCCGTGTCTGAGGAACACGGCCGAACATACGGCCGTGTCCATACCCGTGTCATCTGACACGGCCCACTACCAGACACGCCTGCTCGTGGGGAACCGCCTGGGAACCGTCCACACGGCCTGCAACACGGCCGTGTTTGAACCCGTGTCCGACCTGTTTGCAATGGAACTATAAATTTCCTGTAGAAAAAATTGTTTAGAACTTTTTGCATCATTTCTGGATTGAAGAACTGCCGGAGGCCGAAGGGGAGCATCCAAGACAAGGAGGATTGAAGGGTATTTCATATGTATTTTTATTTAATCATTAACCCCTTTTTATCCTTCCTTTCTCTTGATGATACATCTTCAATTTTCGTTTTAATTTGCATGAACCTCTATTTGAACATTCTAGGAATCATGTATCACTTTGTTTATGTTAAAATTGTGGTATTTTATTTGTGTTTATGCTTGCAAACAAAGAGTTTAATCTTCCTTATGATCTACTTTTTAGCTTTACATAATTTGTAATTGGCTAGATTGAGAAATTGGTTCTTTTCAAACTCTATGATCGAGAGATATTTTGTTTGTAAAATTAGAACACGAGTAAAAGGATTCATGGTAATTTAGAGATAAAATTCATGAATTTATGTAGCAATAAGGGTACTTTACTAAATGCGAACTTGAGTGTTGTAAATTGTTCGAGAGAAAATTTACAATCTTAGGTTTAGATTTGGAATTGCTCGAGAGAGAATTTTGATGAAAATTTAACCTTTACATTGCACAAATTTAACAGTCTTTTCATGTCATGATCACTTAGAATTGAACTAATAAATGAATTCATTCATGTAATCGTTTAAAGGCTTCATGTTTTTATCGTTTTTACTTCTCCAATACTGAATCATCCAAATGGTCATAGTTAGGTTAATGTAGTTTAAATATCACTTTTGTTTAGAGGTATGATAATAAAGGGAGGGTGAGTACGAATAGTTGAAACGACCCTGTGGAATACGACACGAGATGTAGATTTCTCCTATATTACGATTGATAGGTGCACTTGCCTGAATGCTAATTCAATCTATTTTAAGTCCATCTGCATAGTTGTATTAGAATGTTGAATGAAATCACATTGAGTTATTACTTGTTAGCAAGAAAGGTCATCACAACCCCACAAGCACGATGTTGGGCGGAAGCGAGGGACGCTCCAATTGTGCGGAAGCCTTCCAAAAGCATTAGTTCCCCCTTTGCAGTCTAACACTGGAGGAGCTCCAGCTGATCAAGTCCCGCTATATTTCCGCCAGCTTCACCGCGCGAAACCCTGATAATCGTGACAGGGTGAACAGTGCGGGGGAGGGGGAGCACGCCATTCCCCTTGAGCACTTTGAGGTGGGCTTCCGCCTCCCCCTCTGGCCAGAGATGCGCCAGGCCCTATGGTATTATGGAGTGGTTCCCGCGCAGCTGGATACTAACTCGGTCGCTATCCTCGTGGCGTTAATCTGTTACATGCGATCCGAGAGGATCGAGTTCAGCCTCCCCATCTTCCGGAAGCTGTTTACCTTCCGCGCTAAGGGAGGGGTGGTCTTCTTCTCGGGGCAGCTGCTCAAGACCACCGGTCTTGCCAATAAGCACCATCACTGGGGCGAGAAGTTAGTTTTCATTTCTGGTGACTTCGGCAATGTTCCTCTCGTGCCCATTCAGTACGAGGACGCCGCCTATAAGGCGCCCTCCCTGGGCTCGCGCGAGAGCGCCCTCCTTGAGTTCTTCGGAACTAAGGATTTCAATGTTCAGTTCCTCCGGCAGGGCGTCGATTCTCTCCCCCCCCCCCCCCCCCCCCCCGTGCTCCCTGGCGAAGGTATGATCTCGCGTTTGACTTGATATTCCCTGTTTTATGATTTAGTGCTGAGTGTTGTCGCCTTTACAGGAGAGTGCGAGATCCCCCTGCGCCAACCCTTCGACGAGGCTCATGCTGCCGAGAGCCAGGCCGCGAGAGATCTGTTGGCTCTCGCGAATTCCACGGCTCAAGCTTGCTGGGACGAGCCGGCCCCGCTTCCTCCGACCGGCGTCGGGAAGCGGAAGCCCAACGTCCCTTTTCCCCAAGCACTGAAGAGACCCAAAACAACTGCTGCTGACAAGGGTAAAGCCGTAGCGGTTCTGACCTCCCGACCTCCCGCTCCAGGTCGTTCCTTTGAAGAGATCCTGCAGGCTGCCAGCGAGATTGCTATTGCCAGGAGTGGTGCCGAGGCACCTGCCGAGAACCCCCCGGCCGCCAGTGGGGCAGATGGCGACGGGGCCGCCGCCGAGGCCTCCGCTCAGTCTCTGCCTGGAGAGGTGTCACGGGGACATCAAAATTTTGGTCTTGGCACGAAGTGCCTTGATGCAGAAAATAAACCGCTGCTTCAGTGGGACACTGATACCAATAGAGTCTCGATCTCATATCTTCTACCCAGCTGGGCGGAGCGAGAGGAAGACCCCAGTAAGGCCTTCTCCTTGGCTACAGCCTTTACAGCCGGGAGAATGCCGGCCTCTACGATAAGATCACTATCGACTGTAACTTCCATGACATGCTCAAGGCAAGGGAGGAGGCGGTGGCTCATGCAGCTGCCCTGAAGAAAGAGCTGGCAGATGCTAAGCAATTGTTGTCCTTGCTCCAGGTAGAAATGGTAAGTGAGGCCTTTCGCGACATTTGCCCTTGCCACCGTAGATTTTGACCTTTTTCCTCCCATACTGACCTCTCTTTTCGCAGGATTCCGCTCAGGCCGTGGCGCTTCGCGCGGAGCAAGCCCAGACACGATACAAGACCGTCTTGCTGAAGGACCAGCTCCGGCGCATGGAGGCGACTGCGGTCCCGCCTCCTCCTTCGCTGGACGAAAGTCTGAGGAGCCGCCACTACTCAGAATACAACATTGACAAGCTCCTGTAGGCCAACGATCAAGCGACGGTCATGCTGACCCTAGATACGCTGCAAGACGTAAGCTGCTTGGACGGGCATGGAAAGTCCATCACAGCTCGCTAGCTCATTCCTTGGCTCTTCGAGACCATCCAGAAGCCCCCCGGCTTTCCACAAACAAGACCTATCCCCCACAGGCGAGCCTTCGGACCTGCCAGCTAGATGAGAGCCTGCGCAGCGGGTCTACCTAGGGCCGAGCCTAGCTCGGGGTGCCGATGAAGTTTCCACAAACAAGACCTACCCCCATAGGCGAGCCTTCGGACTTGCCAGCTAGATGAGAGCCTGCACAGCGGGTCTACCTGGGGGCGAGCCTAGCTCAGGGTGCCAATGAAGTTTCCACAAACATGACCTATCCTCCACATGCGAGCCTTCGGACCTGCCAGCTAGATGAGAGCCAGCGCAGCGGGTCTACCTGTGGCCGAGCATAGCTCGGGGTGCCGATGAAGTTTCCACAAACCAGACCTATCCCCCACAGGCGAGCCTTCGGACCTGCCAAATAGATGAGAGCCTGCGCAGCGGGTCTACCTGGGGCTGAGCCTAGCTCAGGGTGCCGATGAAGTTTCCACCAACAATACTTATCCCCCACAGGCGAGCCTTCAGACATGCCAGCTAGATGAGAGCCTGCGCAGTGGGTCTACCTGGGGCCGAGCCTAGCTCGGGGTGCCGATGAAGTTTCCACAAACAAGATCTATCCCCCACAGGCGAGCCTTCAGACCTGCTAGCTGGATGAGAGCTTGCGTAGCGGGTCTACCTGGGGCCAAGCCTATCTCGGGGTGTCGATGAAGTTTCCACAAACAAGACCTATCCCCCATAGGCGAGCCTTCGGACCTGCCAGGTAGATGAGAGCCTGCGCAGCGGGTCTATCTGTGGCCGAGCCTAGCTCGGGGTGTCGATGAAGTTTCCACCAACAAGACCTATCCCCCGCAGGCGAGCCTTCGGACCTTCCAGCTAGATGAGAGCCTGCGCAGCGGGTCTACCTGGGGTCCAGCCTAGCTCGGGGTGCCGATGAAGTTTACACAAATAAGACCTATCCCCCACAGGCGAGCCTTCGGACCTGCCAGCTAGATGAGAGCCTGCGCAGCGGGTCTACCTGGGGTCGAGCCTAGCTCTGGGTGCCGATGAAGTTTCCACAAACAAAACCTATCCCCCACAGGCAAGCCTTCAGACCTTCCAGCTAGATGAGAGCCTGCGCAGTGGGTCTACCTGGGGCCGATCCTAGCTCGGGGTGCCGATGAAGTTTCCACAAACAAGACCTATCCCCCACAGGCAAGCCTTTGGTCCTGCCAGCTAGATGAGAGCATGCGCAGCGGGTCTACCTGGGGCCGAGCCTAGCTCGGGGTGCCGATGAAGTTTCCATAAATAAGACCTATCCCCTACAGGCGAGCCTTCGGACCTGCCAGCTAGATGATAGCCTGCACAGCGGGTCTACTTGGGGCCGAGCCTAGCTCGGGGTGTTGCAAAACACATAATTACATCCTATCATAAGAATTTTACAACAGTCAAGAGGAAAATAAGTTGATTGATGTATTATAACAAGCTTGATTTTGGATACATAATTACACCTTCCCCCTCACGGGTAGAAGTGTTTTAGGTCATCGCCGCTCCAGGTGTGGCTCAAAGTCCTCCCCTCCACATCCTGGAGGTAGCAACCTCCAGTTCCAAGGACCTCCTTCACTATGTAAGGCCCTTCCCAGTTCGGGTTGAGCTTCCCCATGGGCGCCGACCTCCCTGCCGCGTCAACCTTTTTTAGCACCAGATCTCTTTCGGCGAACTGCTTGACCCTAATATGCTTATCTAAGTACTTAGCCATCCGCCGCTTGATCTCTTCTTGCCTGATGGCTGCCACGTCCCGCAGCTCTTCCACCATGTCTAGCGAGAGGCATAACCCCTCCTCGTTCTACAACCTCCACGTCTCATCTCCTTCACCCGCGGTTGCAACCCGTGGGGACCAAACCTCGAACTCCACTGGTAGGACTTCCTCACACCCGTGAGAAAGCTTGAAGGGTCTTACCGGTGGCCGTGTTCGGAGTCGTTCGCAAGGCCCACAGGACCGAGGGGAGCTGCTCCACCCAATTACCCCAAAAGTTTTCCACTTTTTTCTTGAGCAGGTTCACAATAATTTTGTTTGCCACTTCCACCTGGCCGTTGCTCTGGGGGTGGTGGATTGAGGCAAACCTGAGATCTATCCCCAGCTGGGCATAGAAGCTGATGAACTCTTCTCTGGAAAACTGGGGACCGTTATCTGTCACTATCGCTTGAGGCAGCCCATGCCTGCATATGATCTCCCCCAGAAAAAGTTCCTTATGACTTGCGAGGTGACTTTGGCCAAGGCCTTAACTTCCATCCACTTGGAAAAGTAGTCGACCATGACCAGGAGAAACCTCCTCTGCCCACTGGCCGGAGGGAACGGCCCGACCAAGTCGATCCCCCAGATGGCGAAAGGCCATGACGATGTTATGCTTCTACGTCTTTGAGCAGGCAAGAGTTAGAGGGGGGCGTACAACTGGCACTTTTGGCACCACTTTGCGAACTCTGCTACATCCTTCCTCAGGGTCTTCCAGAAGTACCCTACCTTTTTACACTTGCCTCCAATGTCCTTCCTCCCGAGTGGCTACCGAACTCGCCCGAGTGTACCTCTCCCAGGATCTTTGGGACCTCTTCTTCGGTTACACATCTTGCCAGGAGCCCTGACAACATCTTACGATGCAACCCCCCTTCCATCATCAGGTAATGAGCTGCCTTGCGCCTGAAGCTTTTTGCGTCCTTAACCTCCTCTGTCAGCCTGCCTGTGGTCAGGAAGTTTACCAATGGGTCCACCTATGAGGATCGCCGACCTACCTCCATTAACTCCCCTTCCTCAATTGCTGGCCGAAAAAGTTCAGTCAGGGTCCCTCCTCCTCGAGGTCCAAACTTTGCCAATCGATCGACGACCATGCTCTCCTCCCTAGGACATGCTGGATTTAGAATGACCGAAACCCACTGATGATCGCCCTTACCTTGGATAGTTATTTTATGATGGTAGGCTCCCGAGCTTCAAACTCTCCTCGGATCTGTGATACTACTACCATCGAGTCAGTGATGGCCTCCACATCCTGGATCTCAAGCTCCTTTGCCAAGCGAAGGCCGGTGATCACGACCTCATATTCTACTTGGTTGTTGGTCACCGAAAAGTGGTAAGCCACCGCCTGTTCTATCGTGACTCCGTGGGGGCTTATGAGCACCACTCCTCCCCTGAGGGAATGTTTTACCGAGGCCCCATCAACCATCATCTTCCATGCTTCCTGTGGCTGCGGCTACCCATCCCCGACTTCGAAAACATAGTCCGCCAGAAAGTCTGCCACCGCTTGCGCCTTAATAGAGAGTCTTGGAACAAAAGAAATGTCGAACTCGCTTAGTTCTATGGACCACTTGGCAAGACTTCCCGAGTGTTCTACCCCATCAAAGATCTTGCGAAAAGGATGGTCGGTGACTACCCTAATCGAGTGTGCTTGAAAATATGATCGGAGCTTCCTTGCCGAGATGACCAAAGCGTAAGCCATCTTTTCGAGGATGGGGTGGCGGAGCTCTGCCTTCTTCAAGATCCCGCTGACGTAGTAGATTGGCAGCTGCTTCTTTCCCTCTTATCTTACTAAAACGGAGCTCACCGCCTCAGCTCCCACTCCCAGGTACAAGGTCAGGTCCTCCCCTTCTTTTGGGCTTTGAAGTAGAGGAGCCTGAGAGAGCTGTCTCTTCAGCCCTTGGAAGGCATCTTCGCACTCGGCGGTCCACTCAAACCTTTGGTTCCCTCGTAGCACCTTGAAGAATGAAGAACACTTGTCCCCTAACCTGGAGAGGAACCTGCTTAGCCCAGCCAATTTGCCTGTCAAGCGTTGGACCACCTTGGCATCGTGAGGTGATTCCAAATCTAGGATGGCCTTCACCTTGTCCGGGTTAGGCTCCACCCCTGCCGGAGTCAAGAGATGCCCGAGGAACTTTTCGCGGCTGGCCTCGAAGACACACTCAAGGGGTTCAGCCTCACCTTGAACCTTTGCAGGGTGGCGAACGTCTCTTCTAGATCCTGCAGGTGCGAATCCACACACTTGCTCTTAATCATCAGGTCGTCGACATAGACCTCCAAGTTTCTCCCCCTTTGATATCAGAAGACTCGATCCATCATGAGTTGGTATGTAACCCCTACGTTCTTCAAACCAAAGGGCATCATTTTATAACTGAAGCATCCCTCCATCGTGATGAAGGAAACATACTTGACATCGGGAGGGTGCATCCGGATCTGGTGATAACCTGAAAAAGCATCCAAAAAGCTCATAATAGAAAAACCAACGGCTGAATCAACCAGCGCGTCGATCTGAGGCAGGGGGTAGCAATCCTTAGGGCATGATTTATTTAATAAATAGAAATCAATACACATTCTCCATTTCCCAACCCCTTTCGTAACCATTACCACATTGGAGATCCAGCCTGGATACTGGATCTCTGAGATGAAGCCGACCTCCAGGAGCTTCCTGACCTCCTCGCGGATGGGGTCCTCTAGCTTGGTGGCGATGACCCTCATCTTTTGGCGTATGGGACGAGTGCGGGGGTCCAGGTTCAGGAAGTGGCAGGCCACACCCACGTCGATGCCCGGCATGTCTGCCGCGCTCCAAGCGAAGATGTTGATGTTGCTTTGGATGCAGGCCCGCACTTGCTCCCGGTCCTCGGGACTCAAGCCCCTGCTGACCCGCACCCTCTACACCTGCCCTACACTAGTGAAGACCTCCATCTCCACTACTTCCTCGGCTGGCTCCATCAGCGATAGCTCCTAGCTGACCCTTTCTTCTTCTTCCAGCTCAAACTCCTCCTTTCCTACTTCCTCCTCAATCTCCATCGCCCCCTCTGGGCCCACCTACTGCTGCTGCTCGACTTCCACGCCCCTCTGAGCTCTCTCTCCACTCCTCCTGCTACTTGATATTCTACCTCCATTGCCTCCTCCGGGCTCTCCCGCTGCTGCTCGACCTCCACGCCCCTCCGGGCCTCTCTCTCCACTCCTCCTGCTACTTGCTCTTCTACCTCCATTGCCTCCTCCAAGCTCTACCACTGCTGCAACGACCTCCACGCCCCTCCGGGCCTCTTCTAAGCTTTTCCATGCTCCTCCGTAGTCTCCTTCCTCTCCTCCCTAGGCTCATCTCCTATTCTCCGACGTCCTCCTCTTGCTCCGCCATCTCCCTCCTCGCCTCTCTTAGGCTCATCTCCTCTTCTCTGACGTCCTCCTCTTGCTCCGCCATCTCCCTCCTTGCCTCTCCTAGGCTCATCTCCTCTTCTCCGACATCCTCCTCTTGCTCCGTCATCTCCATCTCTAGCTCTTCCGCCTCGGCCATCCAGGACACGGTATTGACCGCCGTCACATAGCATTGCCTTGCGACCTTCGGATCCCCCCTGATCCTGACCTGCACCCCTCTGTTATTGAACTTAAGACATTGGTGGAATGAGGAGGTGATGCAGCGAAAGGCGTTGATGAGGGGACGCCCAAAGATGGCATTGTAACTGCTCGGAGCGTCCACTATCACGAACCTGCAGTTCCGTGACACGCCTCCAAATTTCACATGCAGCCCTACCCCTCCTTCTACTTCCTTCCACTCTCCAGAAAATCCGAACAGCTGTCCATCTGAAGCCAAGATCCTTTTCCCCTCAACCCTCATCTCATCAAAGGCCTTCTTGAAGATAACATTTATTGAGCTTCTGTTGTCCACCAGTATCCTCGAGACCGTGAAATTCTCCACTGCCGTCTGGATCACCAGGGCGTCACAAAATGGATCTTCATAGTCCGGCATGTCTGCTGACGAGAATGTGATCTTTTCTTCCGGCGGGGGAGCCTGGGAGGTAGAGGCGACCCCTCTTTGGTACATGGTTTGAAGGCTCCCCTTGCGGGTTACCTCGATCCCCACTCCTCCATGGATCACCCTGATCCCTCCCCGAGTTACCACATCTACCCGGTCCTCACATTTATCTTCTCCCTCCCCTTGCTGCACTTACACGATCCTAACCATCGGATCCTGCCTCCCTGCTCCTCTTGCTTCTCTCATTTCTAAGAACTCAGTGCAGGTGGCCGTCGCGTGACCTTCCTCCTGGTGGAAGTCATAAAAGAGCAACGCTGCCCTACCCCTTCTTCCTTCTCCTCCTCCTCTTCTCCCAGCTCCTCGAACTCCTCTCCTTGCTCCTCTTCCTCTGCCCACCTCCATGGCCTCTTGCGGCTGCGGGATGTGACCCCTTAGCCCCTGCCTCCACGCCGGTTGGTCGAACCTCTTGGGTTCTCGTAAGTTATCTCTTCCCTGGTAGCCTCCTCCTTGGCCTTGGGGGCGACCCTCCTGGGGCCTCCAACCCAACTGGTTGTTCGGCTCCCCGACCCCCCATCCTTGCTGCTCCCCCTGCCCTCGGGGTTCTTCCCTCCTTCTTTCTTATCTTTGCTCCCTCTGTTCTCTCGGCTCCCTTTGCCTTCCTGCTGCAGGCTCCTTCACATCATCTTCCGCCAGCCTGGCCAACTTCATGGAGAACGCTGGATTTTCCCTCTCTAAGTATATCTCTTTCGCCGCCCTCTCCATGAGCTCCTCAAAGGAGAGGGGGGCACTCTCTTCAAATCAGTACTGAAGAATCCCGCCCTCAGCCCCAGGGTGAAGGTGAGCATCAGCGCGTACCCTGGGACATCCTGGACCAGGAGGATCTCTTCCTGAAACCGGTTGATGTAGCGACCCAGTGTCTCGTCCTGCTTCATCCTCACTACAAATAGGAAATCCGCCTCCTTCTTCCGCTTTGTAGACGTTGAGAACCTCAATAGAAACCCTCGGCGCAGATCTTCAAAGTTATATATCGAGCTCGCCGGCAACTGGTGGAACCAGTCCCGGGCCTTCTCCTTCAATGTGATGGAGAACAACTGACACTTGAAGGCATCTATCATCTGCCTTATCGAAACCACGTCTTCAAACCACTGCACATGTTGTACTTGGTCATCCTTCCCTGAGTAATAGGACATGTCCGGCTCCCGGAACCCCTCTGCCACCGGAGCTGAGATGATGAGCTCGCTGAAAGGGCTCGCGCCTCCTGCCTGGCAAGAGGGCATGTCTCGCGGCCTCGGCTGGCTAGCCCGTTCCGCGAGACCGTGCCCAGGGAAGAGTTCTCGCACATCCGCCTCCCTCTCGCCCAAATCTGCCAGAGTCTCCTTGCCTGGGCGCAGGACGGGGAAGAGCTCCCGTGCGGCCACGTCCCTCTTACTGACTTCCACCGCGGCCTCCTTCCTGGGGCGCTACCTAGTGGCATTCTCACCCAAGAGCGGGACCACCTCCACTGGGAGCTGAGGAGTCGCCCATTCACTCCTCGCTGAGAAGGCTAAGCTAATGGTCTGCAGGACTTCTCGCCTGAAGTCCTCCAACATCTTCCTCGTCGCCTCTTCTCCCCGGGTTGGGGAGCCTCTAGAACCAGACCCTTCACCTTCACCTCTAGCCATGGGACTAAACTCAAGGCTTAACTGTATCAGCTGCCTTCCACTCTCACCGCACCAGAACTGTTGAAGCCAAAAATGACCTCAACGGGAGTTCAAAATATGGGTGCTGCCAATACCTACTTCTCTCGAGCCTCGACCCTCGACTAGTTGCAAAGGACCTAAGACTGACCCAAAGCCTCAGTAGGGAGGTCCCACCTCATACCCGGAAGATCTCTGAGAGCTTCCCCTCCAAAGACAAAAGCTGGGCTCGGAGCTCCTCTGAAAGCACTAGAGATTTGGAAGATAATGACAGCCTGATTTCTAAGGAGCCCTTATGGGTCTATTTATAGCCTTTTGCTGACCTGAAATTACTGAAATACCCTTAGCTGACATGTCAATAGACAAATCCCGCTGTCTAAAAAGTACTAAATGCAGCCCCTAAGCGTATAAAGGTAATTTTACTAGAGGGTAATTATGTAATTTTACCCCGGGCCCTGGGCCCCACTCGTCGAGAACTCTGAGCCGAGAACCTTCTTGTCCAGATCTTGGCGCAAGCGATCTCGCCCGCTTATGTGCGAGAGCTCCTCCAAGGAGGGAGCTTGGCGCAAGCGCAAGCGTTCCCGCCCACACATGGGCGGGAACTTCTTCAGGGCGGGAGCTCTTCTGGTATGAAACCCGAAGCTAGTCCAATCCTGACCGATGGTGCCTCCAGGTCCTACTCAGCGAATATGGGGTTGTACAAGCTTTAGGTTGTCAATGGTTAGTTCGAGCTGTAGTAATGTTGATAGAAATAATATGTTAACTGTAATCCCTTCGTCTATCAAGACTTGGTTTAGCTTGGTTGATGGCTTGTCAATGCCGATGGTTATGCTTCTCGTGTTCTGAGCAGGTGGTTGTTTCTCTTTTGATAGGAATTGATCGATTTCTCCCAGACTGGCGAGTCGCTGAATCTCTTCATTCAGTTGATTGCATTCATCGGTTTTGTGGCCAGGGCCCTGGTGGTATTTGCAATAATTTGATAGATTTCCTCGACCTTGGGCGAGTGTCCTGGGCTTAAGTAATGTTGAGTGATTGCGAATTTCCTATAATATCTTGTCTTTGGGGGCGTTAAATGGCACGAACTTTTGATGTCGATAAGAGTCCTTTGTTCGACGTGTGTTTGTGTGTTGGTTGCAGTTCCTTTTGGGATCCTAGTGTAAATTGTTTTCTTGTTTCCTCTTCTAAGTTTTGTATGGGTTTGGACTTCCTAGTGCGGGCTTTCCATCTATCATAAATATTTTGACAAAGAGATCAGCCAGTTCAGTGTAGTTGTTTATCTTTTTTTCTCTCAGAGAATGAAATCAGGCGCGGATTGCCCTTTCAGCATTGTAGGAAATGTTTGGACCATGAATTGATCTGAGGCATTGTGAGCGTGCATGATAGCTTCAAAACATCCAAGGTGTGCCAGCGGATTGTCAGTTCCACTAAAACTTTGGATTTCCAAGTTACCTTCTGGAGCGGGGTCTGCCCAGGTGGTCAGTGAGTTGTAATCAGGTATCCATTCATTTAGCCCTTGCTTCTTGTTTTACGTGATATGATTCATTATTGTTGGGTCCATTTCCCTCAATGTCCAAGATTTGAGTGAAGTTAATCGTGTCAATGATGTATATAAAGTTGAAATTGATGTGTGCCTAAGTTCATGCATGCATGGATGTCCTAATAATATTGATGGGACATATAGCCTAAGTGGTTAAGTTAGGTAAACACTTACCTAAGTTGTGGTTAGACAAAAATCTATCTAAGTCTACAGGCATTGAGTGAAGGTTACTCACTCAACTCCGGATGACTTATAGCGTTGAGTGGAGCATATACAGTCAAAGCCAAAGGAGTGGCAAGCTGAGAAAGTGGTTAAGTCCACATATGTTGAGTGAAGATAACTCACTCAACGTCATAAAACAAAAGGCTGTGAGACAAGCTAATGCAGTAAAATCCTAAGAGGAAATGGGTAGAAAAATGGTTAAGTGCATATGCGTTCAGAGAGTATCACTCACTCAACGCCATACTCTATATTCGTTGAATATTGCCCTGTTAGTCAATGCCACAAAAAACTATGAATATTTACCATGTCCACATGCGTTGAGTGAGGCAAGCTCACTCAACGCCATGTGATAATATGTTGACTAATTCTCAATGTTAGTGTTGTTTTTAGACACAAAAATTTGGCTGAGTCCAAATACGTTGAGTGTAGCTCATTCACTCAATGCATGATAACAGAAGAAAATCTGTTAAGTAGTCTGGCATTGAGTGGAGCTTACACACTAAATGCAAAGGGGCAAAAAAAACAGGCTAAGGCAGAAAGCATTGTGTGAGGCATGCTCACTCAACGCTCTCAACTCCATGACTCAGAAAATCTGGCTAAAGCAAAAAAGCGTTGAGTGAGGTATGGTCACACAACGCTCTCAACACTTAAGATGCTGAAGAAGTAGAAATTTGGTTAAGGTAGGAGTCGTTGAGTGAGGTATGCTCACTCAATGCTCTCAACGCCTAAATTATAGAAAGTATGGCTAAGGCACAAGGCGTTGAGTGAGGTGTGCTCTCTCAATGCTCTCAACGCCAGACATGCAAAAAAGGCTGCAGAAATGGTTGAGGCAAAAAGCGTTGAGTGAGGCTTGCTCACTCAACGCTGTCAGCGTCTAGATAGACAGTATTCTGTCTAAGTACTTTGGCGTTGAGTGAAGCTCATTCACTCAACGCCTATTCTTCTGATGCTCGATTTTGGCTAAGTCCACATGTGCCGACTTCAGCAAAATCGACAAAGTAAACTAATTTCAAATCAAGTACGAAGAAGCTACAGAACACGACTAACTCTATCGTGAAGCTACTGTACGTCTTCTTCCGTTAAGGCAAGGTGCAGCTGGATGATGCAAGTGGGCCCCGCTGATTTCTAAGAGTCGTTGATCGGTGAACTACAAAAGGAAGAGTGTGGGCAAGATGACAACAACTTTTAGGGCTTTATCATTTTCAAAAAGGTTGTTGCTGGACTTCATCTTCCTCGCCATTACTGCATGAAAAAGCTTAAAGTCTTCCTGCAAAAAGTTTAGTTAGTCGTTTGTCTTCTTCATCGATACTAGCAAGATCAGAAGGTTTTCCATCTAAGGGAGAAACAGAAACAAGGAAGATCCACTTTTGAAGCTGAAAATAAGAAAGAACAAAGTGGTTGACTCTGTCTAGGGAAGGAGGAGAAATCAAAGTAGTTTGATGCTAGTTTGTTCTAGCTCAAGATCCTTGTACCTGTGAAGAAATTTTGAGCTGAGATAACTCAGCTCAAGGGGCAGTCACAGAGAAATTTCTCTATGATAGATATAAATCTATTTCACCTTTCTGTAGGATCCAACTGGATCCGAGTTGTATGTTTCTCTGTGCCTAAGGAAGGGAAATATTGTCTGAGTTGTAGGAGAGTGAACCTCTTTGAGTTGTAGGATCCAACTGGCTCTGAGTTGTAGGACTTGGTTTCAAGTCTGAGGGAGGTGGTCAATTGATCACTGAGCTGTAGGAGAGGAATACTCTCTAAGTGTAGGACATTTGGGTTTGAGGTAGGATCTTTAGTGGATCTGAGGTAGGGCTGTCCTCCCAGCATGAGTGTAGGGTCTTTGGCCTGAGGTAGGTGATTTACTGATCACTGAGTTGTAGGCTCGTATGGCTGAGTTGTAGGTCTTGGAGGAGACTAAGAGGTCCCGAGGGATCTGAGGTGTAAGCTCTTTGGAGCAGTGTTTTGTAAAAGTGTCTTGACTAACAGGAAGTTGGCAAGGTGGGAGGAGAGTGGATGTACCCAAAGATTGGGGAACCACTATAAATCTGTGAGTACTTTTCTATGTTGTTTTCTTTGTGTAGTTTATTGAAAGCAAACTACTATCAACACACTTAGTGCAAAAGATAAAATTTAAAAGAGAATAATAATAGTGATACAACCTATTCACCCCCTAGATTGTAAATAACCTTGAAAATAAATACTTTTGATTATGTTTATGATATCCCCACATGTTGAGGATCACCGAGGTATAGATCACGCCTATCTTAGGTTAGCGATGTCAGAGTGGGGGAGCTACTTGTGCTTGAGAATTCCTGTTCTATATCGCACTCCTTGTGTGGGGAAAGCTTGGTTGAGGCAGAGAGTTCTCCTGATAGCGATGAATTATCTTGCTTGAATGACGCTATGGAGGACTGCTTTATTTCTCGATAGATGGGGAGCATCAGAGCTGGAAGTTTGTTTATTTGTGTGGCATGTTTTGCAGATACTCCTTCAAGTTTGCCAATGGTCGTTACTCAGTTGATTTTATCCATGCGGGAGGGGGCCGACTTGATGTACCCCCTGGGAACTGGTCCTTTAGTGGTTTGGGCATTTCTTTTGCCATTTAAGCTGAGGGTACTGTCTTCTGAGGATGTTGGGAATTTGTGGTTCTCACAGAAAACAACAAACTATTGCGGCATAACTTGACGTACTGGTCGGACCGAGATAAACTGTACCATCTCAGCTTTTGGAATGGTCGAGCGCGAACATAGTCAATGATATAGGTCGATCATATAAACGAAGTTTTAACGTACAAAAACCCCTCAACTAGGTAAAAAACCACGTGATCGGATATGTGCCGATCAAAGTCCACTATTTCCTTGTTGTTACAGCTTGTCCGTTGAATCGAGAGCGACATACCGCTCCTTGTTACAATTTGGAGATGAGAGAACATTTAGCACTCGGCGGACGAGAGGACATCTAACCCGACATTTGTTACAAATTGCCCTTTGCAGCGATAGGCTTTGTTGGGCGTCACGCTGGCATTGAACACGGGAGCAGAGCAGTTGAGTTTGCGGATGCGGAGGCCTCCTGGAAGCGGAGAGATCAGGCTTAATTAGGTGGCTTGAAGGTGGCTCAAGTGCATCATGGAGATGGCTTGAACATAGCTCAGGAGTGTCTTGAATGCGGCTTGAGTGCTGCTCGTAGGAGAAATCTGACAGAGCTTCGTCCTGAGAAAGAAGAAAGCTCAGAGGAAAAAAAGTGAGAAATGAGGTAGCATGAGGCTCCTTTAATAGCCTCTAGGTGGTGGTTATGGTGGTTATGCGGCTATCCGCACACCATAACCACCCAAATTAATATTTTTCTTATAGTTTAAGGGTGCGTATTATGATTTTTTATTTCGCTACACATAGAATAATTAATTAAATAAACAAATTATCGCACTAACCTGGTAGTTATTGGGTGGTTACATGCGAATTGGATGACGATGAACGATCTAAGAAGATCGGATGGGGGGGGGGGGTGGGCTCCCTCAGGGGGCCGGTGAACTTGCCAACAATCGCTCCAGTGAACATGCCAGCGAGGAGGGAGACTGCCACCGTCATCTGGGAGAGCAGGAAGCAGTTAAGCCAGCGGCATAGGGGGGTAGCATGTAACACACCAATTTTCATAAAGCACGATATAGTGTTTTGGAGGTTATCGCCCGACGGTATCTAGTTATCACGCGGCGGTAGCTCTAGTGATAGTGTCGACAGCGTCGAGAGTGTTGAGTCAACTTGATGCTGGATTTACCGCGTGGCGGCAGAGTTACCGCGTAGCTCTAGCTGGGGAATTAAACTGGCAAAGCTCTCGGAAAGTTATCGCCCGGCGATAGGTATACCGCTGACGATAGCTAGGTCGATTTAATTGACAAGGCTCTCGGGATCCTACCGCGCAGCGGTAGTAGATAGTACGCAGCCATAGCAGCAGGTGTCGTGTCATAACCGACACCGGATATCACATGATGTTAACATCCTATCGCACCGCGATAGTGAAACCGTAACGGCGTGGCCACGTATCGGCCTATGACTGGAGGGCCTAGGCGGTTGCACGTGAAACGAAGCGGTGCCATGAGACAGTAGTTAGTTACTGAGCGGAGGTAGCCTGGTATATATGCCTAGTTCGACCGTTTTCTCTTCATTTTTCGGAGTTGTAGAGTTTGGCCTGGTTTTCTGGAGGAAGAGTAGCAGCGCCAGAAGGATGGAGATCTCGCCATCATTCGTGTTTCGAGTCTTAGATTCACAAGGCGAGTTCGGATTTGCAGATGCAAAGTCAGAGCGGTCGATCTTAACCGTTTAGATTTCTTTCATGGATCCAAAGCGTACATCAAGGGTAATAATCCTCTTCCTTGGACATATGAAGTCCTTCGTTTTGGTATTTTTACGGTAGACTCTCTACGATCACATGGAAGTGGTTCTCCCGACGGGTAGAGCCATGTATCCCCGTAATTTTGCATTTAGATCTGGAATCTAAGTACGGAATTGGCATATTGTGTGAAGCTCATCCAAACGGGTTGGTCTGGATTGGTGATGATTGTGTACTTTGTATGACAGAGAAGACTCTGTGTTAATCATATAGATCTCGGAGTCGCGGGGTGTGCAGATGACTGCAGTGAGAGTACTGTGGTAAGTCCCTAGGAAAACACTCGAAAAGGGGAAGAAATAGTAGTCTTACCCCTACCGCGTGGTGGTAGTGCTACTGTTGGCGATATCTCCCAGTGCGTTATGTGTGGTTGCAAAGCCTATCTCTGAGAGACCTAGGGCTATATTTTGGATGAGCATGTGCTTAATTTACTCAGCTAGTGAGGCTTGTCTCTTGAAGACATGTGGGCCAGTGTGATGGGTGTGGGCTTAATTTACTCTTCCAAGATAGCCATGAGTGCTAGCCTAGGATCCTTACAGAGTTATGGATCATATAGAAACGGGAAAGGTGATGCTGACCCGCATCGTGGCTGATACGCCTAACGAATTGAGCACAGGAAATTCCTGATCTGTACCCCACCCTTGTCGCCCGTCTTGGAGTGAGTCATACTGTAAATCTGTAGATCGTTATGACTTTGTTGGATGCTTTAGTGTGTTGTCTTTGGCTTAGGCCCTTGTGAGACTAAAAGCTCAAACGGTGATGACCGTCAAAGGATGGTGGTGTGACCCTTGAGGTCTTGTACACCAAGAATGTGCCCTTAGTGCACGGGGCGTCTGGCCGATGGTGCATACGTCTATGGCGAATGATGTTTAAGTGCACGTTGTGTTTCCTTCGTATGAGAATACCAATGCTTGTAGTGAAGGAGCACCACCACCCTGAGTGAGGGGTGAGGTCGTTATAATTTGGTCAGATAATGCTGACCATTGCTCTTGTCTACCACTGTTATGGTGGGATGTTTCTTGCAGGTGCAGTGGAGCCAATCAGGAAATATTGGGCTGAAGCTGAGGATGGTTAAGCTGGCCCTCGAAGGCTTAAGTGAAATGCTTGTTATGTTTATTTATATCTCATGTGTGGTCGGTCTGCATGTCGAACTATGCAAGACAGTTTAATTTGAGTAAACTTTGTAAGGCCTTAAGGCTAAGACTCATTTGTATATTTATTGTACATTCCTAGTTGTGATAGTGGACATTCATGTTGTTGTTGTTGGGTTCTTTTCTCACAACCTCTAAATTACTTTCGCTAGAATGAAATCTGTGTTAGGTGACGTTGTGTTGGATGATGGTTTCCAATTAGTAACTTCTTTGTCTGTTCGTGGTATATGACGTCGGGCCCCGGTAGGACCTACTATTATATGATATGCGACGGATATGGGTGTTGCAACTTTGTATTGGACTCTGGTGTAGGTCTTTCTTCTTCGAATTCGTGGGAGAATTCTTTTAAGGAGTTGTGAGCACTTGTATGTGTGTTACCATTATAACATAAAATAACTCATGAATGTCTACTTAGGAATGAAAATACACATATTTGGGGAACTTGAGTGTTCTTATGATTTCATTTTGGTAATCTGTTTGTCGCCTCATTGAGTATTTTTACATCTATAGGTGACTAGGAGCGGTGCGGGGACATCACAACAACAACACTCAATGGAGAGCAGTGCACCTAAAGACATGCATGCGACCCCTCCTTCTGTTGAATCCATACAGATGGTAGCGGAAGCAGTGTTCGCTATGATTAATGCATAATCGGGACAAGTGCAGCCTCCTATCCCTGGTATAGGTCAAGTACCGCCTGGTGCAGCGGAACCTATGGAGGTGGAACATGGAGCGGCAGAGCCCGCAGTGCAGAGAATAGCGATAGAGAAATAGTTAAAGCCTATGATGAGCTTTAATCTGCCGGTGTTCTTGGGGATTGAGACCCCAATGCAGGCTGAGGACTAGCTGTATAGAGTTAAAAGAGTTCAAGGTAAAAAGGACTTGTCGGTGAAGAGCTCGGAGTTCAAAGTACCAAGACCACCAAAGTCTAGGTTTCGAAAGTAGAACAAGAAGGCCAAGTCTTGTGGACCGGCGTATTCATCGGTTACTATGGGTGCATCTTCTAGGTAACGAGGCCCAATTAACTATTACAATTGTAGCAAGCAGGGACACATGACCCGCAACTGTTGGAGTGGTAAATCATAGAAAAGGACTGGATCATTGTATGCGGAAAAAGGGAAAACGGTGGAGTCAACCACATTCCATCAAGATCCATCCCAACTGAGAGTCTACAACCTTGGCCAACAGGAGGTCATCAAACAAGGCAATGTGGTGACAGGTATGAGTTAGTTTCTAGCAGTAATACTTTTATACCTTGTGCCTTATGCTTTAGTTGTCTGACTGTTATGCTTAGGATTCGTCGTGATTATGGACTGCCCGGCTCGAGCACTATTTGATACGGGAGCCTCGCAATCTTTCTTATCTGAGGACTTCGTGTCACAAATCGGAGTGTGTACTTCAGTGGAAAATGATAGGTTGGATGTGGTGCTACCGAACAGGTGTTTGATGAGAGCGGATAGAGTCTGTTGCCTAAAGGTGTTGATAGGAAGTCAAACTTTTGACTTGGAAGCGTCACTACTACCAATAATAGAGTTTGACGTAATATTCAACATTGATTGGCACTCGGAGCAATGTGTGTTCATCAACTACAGTTTGAAGACTGTTAAATTAGGGTTGAGTACAAGTCAAGAAACTACTTTTTCTGGTATGAAGGGGTCGAGCATGACGACGATGTCTGCCCTTCTAGTATTTAAGGTTGTTCATGAGGGTGTGGAATTGTTCTTCACTCTTCTAGAGACAAAGAAACCCAAGCCTGATTTGGCCAGTCTTCCTATGGTGTTATAGTTTGTCGACGTATTCCCCGATGATCTCTCTGGAACCCCACCTTAGCGTGAGATTGACTTTAACATCGAGTTGGTGCCTGGTGCCAAACCTATGTCGCGGTCTCCTTACCACTTAGCACCCAGAGAAATGGTAGAGTTGAAAACGCAGCTTCAAGAATTGATAGAGCGGGGATATGTGCATCCAAGTACATCACCTTGGAGCGCCCCAATCCTTTTCGTGAAGAAGAAGGAAGACTTGTGCTTTATATTGACTATCGGGAACTAAACAAGTTAATAGAGAAGAACAAGTACCCAATTACATGAATCGACGATCTGTTCGACCAGCTGGTTGGGTCGATGGTGTATTCGAAGCTGGATTTGAAGTCTGACTATTATCAGTTAAGAATTAGTGAAAGTGATATTCCCAAGACAGCATTCAGTACATGTTATGGGCATTACAAGTTTATGATCATGCCTTTTGGGCTGACTAATGCTCCATTCGTGTTTATGGACTTGATGAATCAGACATTCATTGAATATATGGATCAGTTTGTGATAGTGTTCTTTGATGATATCCTCATGTATTCCCAATCCGAGTTTGATCATGCGGAATATTTACATATTGTTCTGGAGACTTTGAGAAGTAGTCAGTTATATGCCATGTTCTCAAAGTGTGAGTTATGGATTTCTTCGGTAGCGTTCCTTGGTCATATTGTCAGCGGTGAGGGAATCGATGTAGATCCGACAAAGATTGTGGATATACGGGAGTGGCCTGTATTATCTTTGGTGGTGGAAGTCTGAAGTTTTTTAGGGCTTGCTGGCTACTAAAGGCGCTTTGTGGAGAACTTCTCGCAGATAACATTACCCATCACGACCTTGACAAGGAAAGATCAGAAGTTTGTGTGGTCGCCGGAGTGCGCGCAAGATTTCGAGGAGATGAAAAGTCGTCTGACCACAGAGCCTATTCTATGTGGGGCGGAAGGCTTTGAGATTTACAGGGACGCTTCGGGCAGCGACTTAGGCTGTATTCTACTACAACATGAGAGTGTATGGCTCGCGTCAGTTCAAGGTACATGAGAAGAATTATCTGGTCCACGACTTGGAGTTGGCGGCCGTGATATTCGCTCTAAAACTCTGGAGGCACTACCTATATGGAGTGAAGGTCGATATATATACCGACTATATGAGCCTGAAATATCTTTGATATTAGAAGGACCTAAACATGTGATCGCGGAGGTGGATGAAGTTCCTTGGGGACTACACCTTCAAGATTCACTACGTGCCTTGGAAAGGTAATGTGGTTGCAGATGCGTTAAGTCGCGGATCTCCCACGCAGACCAATTGGTTGATGATGCATGACGAGCGTTTGATTCGAGATTTGGAGGCCTTAGAGATATCTTGTGTTGATAAGAGGTCTAGTGCTAAAGCGTAGTTGAACTGGACAGAGGTACAGTGTGACCTGGCTGATCGGATTCGACAGGCTTTGGAATTAGATGACAGCATGAAGCAGATCATGGCCGACTCTTTGGATGGGTCAAATGCCTAATTTACTATCGATGATGGACTGTTATGGAAGGACAATCGTTTGTGCCTCCCAAGTGTGGGTAAGGTACGAGAGGAATTGATGTACGAGGCTCATCATACTAAGTACTTGATTCACCCGGGGAGCAGAAAGATGTACAGCGATATGAAAAAGTTGTTCTGGTGGCCAGGACTTAAAAAGGATGTAGCACTTTATGTGGAAAAGTGTCAAACATGCTCCTTGGTGAAGGCGGAATTCCAGAAGCCCGGAGGATTCTTGAAGTCTTTGCCTATACCGGAGTGGAAGTTCGAAGATATTTCCATGAACTTTGTGCATGGTTTGCTGAGATCGCAAAAGGGAAACGACGCCATCTGGGTGGTCGTCGATCGTTTAACAAAAGTGTCGCACTTCATCTCAAATAGAAAGGATGATTCGGTGGATAAAATGGCAAAGTTATATGTAGATAACATTGTATGACTGCACGGTGTGCCCCGTAGCATCATGAGTGACCGATATGGGTGCTTTACGTTCAATGACTGGAGGTTGGTGCATCAACTGTTGGGGACCAAGCTGAAGTTTAGCACGACCTTTCATCTGCAGACGGATGGTCAGACTGAGAGGGTCAATAGGCCATTAGACGACATGCTTCGCATGTGTGCCCTGGATTTCAGTAAGAGGTAGGATGATCACCTGTATATAATTGATTTTGCTTATAATAGTAGCTAACATGTGAGCATTCAAATGGCGCCCTTTGAGGCCCTGTACGATAGAAAGTGTCATACTACATTGTCTTGGTTGGAGACGGGTGACTCAAAGCTGTATAAGCGGAAGGAAGTTGATGAAGCGACTTCGATTGTGCGGACAATCCGTGAGCGATTGTTGGTTCCTCAGGATAGGAAGGATAAGTACTATAATGCCAAACACAGGAACGTTGAGTTCGTCGTGGCGATTGGGTATATTTGAAGATTAAGCCTTTAAATGGTGTCTCAAGGGTTTGATGCTTGAAAAAACTGAGTCTGAGATGTAATAGCCCAATCTTTAGCAGGCAAAATTTTGGGTGACATGGCCTGGGACACGGGTGTGTCCCAGGGCATGTCCCGCTCAGGTTCAGTGTCAAGTCCACGAAATTCTGTGTTCAACGAATAGAGCTCGACAATTTAACAAAGGATTCGTGGGCTGGCAAAATCTTCGAACATGGAATCGTCGAACGTGGAATCGTCGAACGAAAATCGTCGAACGTTGGGCCAATCATCGAGCGCTGGGCCAACTCGACAATCGTTGCCTGATCGTCGAATGAAAATCATCGAACCTGCTGATCGTCGAACGCAAATCGTCGAACGCGCTGATCGTCGAGCCCAAATCGTCGAACGCATTGTTTGCCGATCGCTGGTGAGATCGACGATCGTTGGCGTGCTCGACGATCACTGCCTGATCGTCGAACGCAGATCGTTGAGCGTAGACCTGTGTCACGGGCGTGACTTGGCTGATATGGGTGTGTCCCGTGGCGGTGACCTGTTTTGAGGATAAGGCGGGTTGAGCACTGCTTTGAGTCCACGGCCAGTGACACGGGCGTGTCATAGGGCGTGTCGGACGCGAAAATCGATTTTCCCTATTTTTCATGGTCGTTCATTTCCTTCAGCTGAGATCCAAACGCTGAGCTTCTTTCCTACTTCCTTAAGGCCGAAAAAAGAGAACGTATTCTCATTTTGTTAGTGCCTTCATCTCTCTAAAATTTTAGAGAGAGAAAGGGAGAGGAAGGAGGAGGAGGAAGAAGAAGGGCTGCTTGCTGGTGGAGCTCGAGAGTGTCAAGCTAAGATCAGAGGCCATTTTGGCGGAGGAAAAGCTCTTCCTAGCCAGCTAGGAACTTCATGGCACCAAAGCGATCTTCAAGGGTAACGACTTTTCTTTCTATCCATGTGAAGGCTTCCTTTTTGGCATATATTTGTGATTCCCCCACCAAGAGGTGGCTGATTTTGGGAGTCTTTGGGTTGATTCATGGAATCTCCTTTGTTGGCATATAGATCCGGAAATGGAGTACGGAATAGGCATGTTGTGTGAAGCCCATCTGGACAGGTTGGTCTAGATTGGTGATATTGCATACGAATCGGAGAAGACTTCATGATAAACGTGTAGTTCAAGGAGTCAACGGGTTATGCCTGTGAAGGGTAGTCGTAGGAAGTACTTGATTGGTAGCCTAGGAAAATATTTGTGTTATTCTTGTGCTATTGGGTCGTACCTGTGAATGAGTAACAGGAAGTACTGGTGTGACCAAAAAAGGCCCATTGTGATGCTTGATGTCGTAGGTGGTACCTGTGAAGAGAGTAGTAGGAAGTACTGGTGTGCCCAGGAAAGACCCCTGACATTTGTGATATTGTGGTGTCGTACCTGTGAACGAGTAACAGGAAGTACTGGTGTGCCCAGGAAAGACCCGCTAATGTTGTGAGATGAATGGGTGTAATAGAAATACCCAGGCTTGAATGCCAGAACATGATCGGTGAGACCTACCCGCGCCTCTATTTAGCCGCGAGTACGCCGTGCTCGGTGATGGCAAGGCAATTTGAGCAACGGGGGGTGGAGGATCCGACCTGCATTATGTTCGTTCGACGTGAGACCATAAGGTGCGGTCTGTTGGAGCACATAGCAAGAGTCTTAGACCTACGCGACATGACACAATGGGGGCTACGAGCCATCTCGGTGTTTTAAGACTAGAACTCCGGCTGCACGCCATGGAGTAAATGCTCAAGAGAGTTGTCGTTGGGTTGCGACCCTGACACGGTGGTGGGCAACTGATTTGCCAGTACACCAAGAATGTGCCCTGAGTGCACGGATCGTTGGGTTGGGTGGCTGACACTTGTGATGGCATGTTTGCGTGAAAGCACATTATATGAGATATATTACCATGCTTGTGATATGATATGCCCACAAGGAAGATTACCGCTGCCCCGAGAAAAGGGGTAGGGTCGTTATAATTTGGTCAGCTGAATGCTGACCGTTGCCTCTGTTTGCCACCCTTTGGGTGGGATGTCCATATGCAGGTGCTGGAGAACTGAGCGGGATGCATAAGGGTTGAATTCCCTACTGCTTTTGCTGCTGCCGCTGCTAGCCCTCAAAGTCTATTGTGAATTTACATGTTATGTTTTCTTTTGATGTGGCCGGCCTGCGTGCCAATGTTTGGGCCACTATTTGAAAGCCTTGTAAGGCCATAAGTCCAACGATGTTTACATGTTGTAATACATTCCTATATGCTATAAAATGTGGAGTTTTATATGTTGGACATTCAAGAGAGGAGTTCAAGTGTATAGGCTTCCGCTAGAATGGTTTGTGTTAGGTGCGCTGCGTTACTCTGGTATCATTTCGTAGCTTGATCGTCTGTTTTGTGGTATCTGTTGTGGGGCCCCGGCCGGACCTTCTAGTATATAGTATATGAATGGATGGGGTTGTTACATTTTCGGTATCAGCTGTCTTGGTCTTTCCCTCTCGAATTCGTGGTTGACTTCTTTTGTGGTGTGGCGAGCACGTGTCTGTGCAAACCACATTAACACGTTTGAACTCCTAAATGTCCATGATAGAAATGCAAATTCTTATGTTGGAGGAACCTGCGTGTTCCTATTTTGTGTTGTTTGCTTGTGTAAGACCGCTAATGTGTATGTCTTGTCCCCGTTAGGTGACTCGGAGTGGTGCGGGGCAATCGGAGCCCCAGCGTTTAGATGAAAGTACGACACCAATTGAGGTGCCTACACCTCCGCCATCTGCAGAAACCGTGCGACAAATTGTTGAGGCTTTGTTTGTGATGGTTCAAGGACATCCGGTTGGGCAGGCGCAAGGGCAGGCGCAGCCGGCCGTGCGGCCAAAACAGGTGGAGGCGAGGCCAAAACCTGTTGTGGTTGTGAATCCTCGAACCGCTGAGAAGCAGTTGACGCGGTTTATGAGTTTTCACCCGCCAACATTCTCGGGAGTGGGAACTGCTGCACAGGCTAAGGATTGGTTATCGCGCGTCAAGCGGATCATGACGGCGATTGGAACGGAGGAGCATCAGAAAGTCCCCTTAGCGACTTTCCTTCTTGAAGGAGAGGCTAGACTGTGGTGGGACGAGATAGAGCTGCATAACTTGGCGGGTCGTCCCTTAACACAAGTATCGATGGAAGAATTCTCTCGACTCTTCCTAGCAAAACACCTTCCTGCGGCGCAACGGTTTGCCATGGAGAATGAATTCCAAAGGCTGACGCAAGGTGATGGCAGTGTGGAAGCTTACCTGCATGAGTTTACATGCTTAGGGCGGTATGCGGGTTCGATATTTGCTGATGAGCAGAGAAAGACGAATAGGTTCTATGAAGGACTGCGGGACGAGCTGAGGTTCCTGCTTTCTAGTTCTATGAACCAAGGCTTCCAGGCGTTGGTCGACACTGCAAGCGCGCTGAAAAAATACATGAAGAGAGTGCAAGGGAAGAGGGCCTTGGTTGTGTCACAGCCAGAGTTTAAAGTGTCCCGACCGACGAAGTCATTCTATAAGAAGAAATGGGGCAAGAGGCCCAAGACAGTGGGACAAGCTCCTTCTTCTGTTGCATCAGGAGCAACGTCGGGAGCCACCTCCAAGCCGGATACTCGTACATGCTTCAATTGTGGCCGGGTGGGGCATATAGCTCGAGATTGTCGGATGCCGCCAAAGAGTGAAAAGAAGGCCGGAGCGTCATATGCGGAAAAAGGAAAAGCGGTGGTGGACTCCTCTGCCTCTCAGGCGCAGCCCCGGGTCTACAATCTTGGCCTGCAGGAGGCCATCAAGCAAAGTGACGTCGTCACAGGTATGAGTTTAGTTTTGTGTATTTTATTGTTTGTATGTTTTGCTTAATGCCTCTGTGGATGCGGCTTGTGTGTGTGACATGATTGTCATAAGTTTTGTGATGATTCGGGACACGCTGGCACGAGCACTGTTTGATACAGGTGCATCACATTCTTTTCTGTCTCGTGAGTTTATAGCGTGACTTGGGATACCTAGTCGTATGAAGACAGATAGCATCAGAGTGGTGTTGTCGAATGTCTGTTAGATGCTTGCGGATCAAGCTTGCGATGTGGCGGTCCAAATAGGAAGTCGGGATTTCATTTTGACTGCATTTGTATTGCCGATATCGGAATTCGACGTGATATTTGGTATGGATTGGCTTGCGGAGCAGCATGGCTTGATTGATTGCCAGTCCAAAGAAATCACGTTGGGCCAGAATACCGAACAGGAGACAAAGTTTGCGGGTATACAAGGAGTGGACGGGACGTTGTTGTCTACACTCCAAGTCTTAAAGGCTGTTCGGAAGGGTGCGGAGTGCTACTTCGCCTTGATTCAGGCTGTTGAGCCTAAGGTCAGTGTGGGTGATGTTCCGATTGTGTCGGACTTTGCATATGTGTTTCCCAAGGATCTCCTTGGGCTACCACCCCAGCGTGAGATTGACTTCACGATCGAGTTGGTGCTAGGTGCGAAACCAGTGGCCCGCTCTCCATGTCGCGTCGCGCCAAAAGAAATGGCGAAGTTGAAAGTCCAACTGCAGGAATTGATGGGGCAGGGGTTTATACGCCCAAGCATGTCTCCTTGGAGCGCCCCTGTGCTTTTTGTGAAGAAGAAATACGGTGGCTTGCGGTTATGTATAGATTACCGCGAATTGAATAAGCTAACCGAGAAGAATAAATATCTGATTCCGCAGATTGATGAGCTGTTTGATCAGCTAGTGGGATCGTCTATCTACTCGAAGTTGGACTTGAAATCCAGGTATTACCAATTGAGGATCCGAGAAGAAGATATTCCCAAAATCGCATTTGGAACAAGGTACGGGCACTACGAGTTCACGGTCATGCCGTTTGGACTGTGCAATGCGCCTTCGGTATTTATGGACTTGATGCACCGAATATTCCGCGAGTACCTGGATCTGTTCATGATAGTGTTTATTGATGATATCCTGGAGTACTCGAGATCGAAAGCCAATCATGAGAAACATTTGTGGTTGGTGTTGAATACATTGAGGCAGAATCAGCTCTATGCCAAGTTCTCGAAGTGCGAGTTTTGGCTATCGTCAGTGGCTTTTCTAGGCCATGTGTTGAGTGGAGCGGGCATAGCTGTGGATCCAGCAAAGATAAGGGCCATAGAGGAGTGGCTAGTGTTGTCTTTCGTGGCCGAGGTCAGGAGCTTCCTTGGACCTGCGGGCTACTATCGAAGATTTGTTGAGAATTTCTCGCGGATCGCTTTGCCGCTAACCATGCTCACGAGAAAAGATCAGAAGTTCGTTTGGATGCCAGAGTGCGCATGAGCTTTTGAAGAGCTGAAGGTTTGGTTGACCACGACGCCAGTGTTGTCTTCGCCAAGTGGGACCGATGGATTTGTTATCTATTGTGATGCCTCAGGCAGTGGCTTAGGCTGCGTTATTCTGCAGAATGGAAAGGTAATTGCTTATGGCTCACGCCAGCTGAAGGTGCACGAGCGAAAATATCTCGTCCATGACTTGGAATTAGCGGCGGTGATTTTTGCACTAAAGTTGTGGTGACACTATCTTTATGGAGTGAAGGTGGAGATCTATACAGATCACAAGAGCCTTAAATACTTGTTGGAGCAGAAGGACCTAAACATGCGACAAAGAAGATGGTTGGAGTTCCTTGGGGACTACACCTTTGAGATTCACTATACGCCTGGAAAGGGCAATGTAGTCGCGAATGACTTGAGTCGGCGGACTCCGGCAAGAACAGCTTGGTTGCAGAGGCATGATGAACGTCTCATCCAGGAGCTGGAAGCGTTAGAGATTTCTTGTGTTGACAAGAATGCCACTGCCAATGCATGTTTGAACTGGACAGAGGTGCAAAGTGACCTTGAGGACCGAGTTCGACAGGCAACGGAGTTGGATGAAGATCTCCTACGCTATGCGAAAGCTGGGCCAGAAGGGAAGTTCTCCTGGAATGACGGTCTTTTGCGGAAAGAGGGTCATTTGTGCGTCCCGAATGTGGGTAAATTGAGGGAAGAACTGATGTATGAAACGTATTATACAAAGTATTTCATTCACCCCGGGAGCACGAAGATGTTCAATGATATGAAAAAGATATTCTAGTGGCCAGGGCCAAAGAGAGATGTTGCCCTCTATATGGCCAAATGCCAAACATGTGCGATGGTGGAGGCGGAATGCCAAAAGCCAGGTGATTCTTTGAAGTCGTTGCCGGTTCCAGACTGGAAGTTTGATGATATTTCCATGGATTTGGTGCACGGTTTGCCGAGATCTCAGCGAGGAAATGATTCCATCTGGGTGATTGTTGACGGGCTAACTAAAGTGGCACATTTTCTCCCGAACAGGCGGGATGATTCGGTCGAAAGTTTGGCAAAATTATATGTTGACCAGATTGTGCGGCTGCACGGTGTTCCTCAGAGCATCATAAGTGATCGAGATGGGCGATTCACGTCAAATGACTGGAGGCTAGTTCACCTACTGTTGGGCACGAAGTTGACATTCAGTACGACCTTTCATCCCCAGACGGATGGCCAAACTGAAAGAACCAACATGACGATGGAGGACATGCTCAGGATGTGCTCCCTAGACTTCGGAAAGAGATGGGAAGATCATCTCTATATGGTGGAGTTTGCCTATAATAACAGCTACCAGGCGAGCATTGGGATGGCACCATATGAAGCTCTATATGGATGGAAGTGTCGTACTCCCTTGGCTTGGGTAGAAGCGGGTGAAGCTCGAGTATAAAATCGAAATGAGGTCGATGAAGCAAACTCAACCATACGGACGATTTGAGAGAGACTACTTATAGCCCAAGATCGTTAAGCGAAGTACTACAACGCCAAGCACCGGAACGTGGAGTTCGCGGTTAGCGATTGGGTCTACTTGAAAATCAAGCCCTTCAAAGGTGTCTCCAGGATTCGACGTTTGAAAAAGTTGAGTCCAAGATTTTTGGGTCCATTTGAAGTGGTCGAGCGAGTCGGAGAAGTGGCATATCGGCTAGCTCTTTCGGTAGACTTGGGTGGATTACATGATGTGTTTCACATCTCGGTGCTTCGGAAGGCCATTAAAAATCCAGCTCATGTGATCGCGGATGATCGTGTGTCCGTGGAGTATGGGCTAACAACGAGTGTTAGACCCATTCAGATCGAGGATCGAGCTGAGAAACAGTTGCGGAACAAAACAGTCGGGATGGTTAAAGTCTGGTGGGACAACTGCGGCCGTGAGGAACTTACATGGGAGCGAGAGCAAATCATGCGAGTGGAGTTTCTTGAACGGTTTCTGTAATGAGTGGAGAGTGAAAATATGTTGTTGTAACATGAGAATTTTAATGTTGTAACTGTTTGGTTGCTGGTTGCCAACCTCCATACCAATTTCGAGGACGAAATTTCTTGTAGGAGGGGAGGGTTGTAATAGCCCAATTTTCAGCAGGCAAAATTTTGGGTTACACGGCCTGGGAACAGGCGTGTCCTGGGGCGTGTCCCGCTCGGGTTCGGCGTCAGTTCGACGAAATTCTGAGTTCAACGAATTGAGCTCGACGATTTAACAAAGGCTTCGTGGGATGGCAAAATCGTCGAACGCGGAATTGTTGAACGCGGAATCGTCGAATGGAAATCGTCAAATGCTGGGCCAATCGTCGAGAGCAGGGCCAACTCGACGATCGCTGCCTGATCGTCGAATGAAAATCGTCGAACGCGCTGATCGTCGAATGGAAATCGTCGAACGCACTGATCGTCGAGCGCAAATCGTCGAACGCGCTGTTTGCCGATCGCTGGTGAGATTGACGATCGCTGGCGAGCTCGACGATCGCTGTCTTATCATCGAACGCAGATCGTCGAGCGCAGACCTGTGTCACAGGTGTGACTTGGCTGACATGGGCGTGTCCCGTGGCGGTGACCTGTTTTGGGGATAAGGCGGGTTGAGCACCGCTTTCAGTACACGGCCTGTGACACGGGCATGTCACAGGGCGTGCCAGACGCGAAAATTTATTTTCCTGATTTTTCGTGGCCGTTCATTTCCTTCAGCTGAGATCCAAAGGCTGAGCTTCTTTCCTACTTCCTTAAGGCCGAAAACAGAGAACGTATTCTCATTTTGTTAGTGCCTTCATCTTTCTAAAAGTTTAGAGAGAGAAAGGGAGAGGAAGGAGGAGGAAGAGGAAGAAGGGCTGCTTGTTGGTGGAGCTTGAGAGTGTCAAGCTATGATTAGAGGCCATTTTGGCGGAGGAAATGCTCTTCCTAGCCAGCTAGGAACTTCATGGCACCAAAGCGGTCTTCAAGGGTAACGACTTTTCTTCCTAGCCATGTGAAGGCTTCCTTTTTGGAATATGTTTGTGATTCCCCCACCAAGAGGTGGCTGATTTTGGGAGTCTTTAGGTTGATTCATGGAATCCCCTTTGTTGGCATATAGATCCGGAAATGGAGTACGGAATAGGCATGCTGTGTGAAGCCCATCTAGACAGGTTGGTCTAGATTGGTGATGTTGCATACGAATCGGAGAAGACTCCGTGATAAACATGTAGTTTAAGAAGTCAACGGGTTATGCCTGTGAAGGGTAGTCGCAGGAAGTACTGGAGTGGTAGTCTAGGAAAATATTCGTGTTATGCTTGTGCTATTGGGTCGTACCTGTGAATGAGTAACATGAAGTACTGGTGTGACTAGGAAAGGCCCTTTGTGATGCTTGATGTCGTAGGTGGTACCTGTGAAAAGAGTAGCAGGAAGTACTGGTGTGCTCATGAAAGACCCCTGACATTTGTGATATTGTGGTGTCGTACCTGTGAACGAGTAACAGGAAGTACTGGTGTGCCCAGGAAAGACATGCTAATATTGTGAGATGAATGGGTGTAATAGAAATACCCAGGCTTGAATGCCAGAACAGGATCGGTGAGACCTACACGTGCCTTTATTTAGCCGCGAGTACGCCGTACTCGGTGATGGCAAGGCGATTTGAGCAACGGGGGGGGGGGGGGGGGGTGGAGGATCCAACCTGCGTTATGTTCGTCCCACGTGAGACCAGAAGGTGCGGTCTGTTGGAGCGCATAGCAAGAGTCTTAGGCCGACGCGCCATGATACAATGGGGGGCTACGGGCCATCCCGGTGTTTTAAGACTAGAACTCCGGCTGCACGTCATGGAGTAAATGCTCAACAGAGTTGTCGTTAGGTTGTGACCTTGACACGGTGGTGGGCAACTGATTTGCCAGTAGACCAAGAATGTGCCCTGAGTGCACGGACCGTTGGGCCGGGTAGCTGACGGTTGTGATGGCATGTGTGCGTGAAAGCACATTATATGAGATATATTGTCATGCTTGTGATATGATATGCATGCAGGGAAGATTACTGCTGCCCCGAGAAAAGCGGTATGGTCGTTATAATTTGGTCAGCTGAATGTTGATCGTTGCCTCTGTTTTCCACCCTTGGGTGGGATGTCCCTGTGCAGGTGCTGGAGAACCGAGCGGGATGCATAAGGGTTGAAGTCCCTACTACTTTTGCAGCTGCCGCTGCTAGCCCTTGAAGGCTATTGTGAATGTACATGTTATGTTTTCTTTTGATGTGGTCGGCATGCGTGCCAATGTTTGACCCACTATTTGAAAGCCTTGTAAGGCCATAAGGCCAATGATGTTTACATGTTGTAAGACATTCCTATATGCTATAAAATGTGGAGTTTTATATGTTGGACATTCAAGAGAGGAGTTCAAGTGTATAGGCTTCCGCTAGAATGCTTTGTGTTAGGTGAGCTGCGCTACCCTGGTATCACTCCGTAGATTCATCGTCTATTTTGTGGTATATGCTGTGGGGCCCCGGCCGGACCTTCTAGTATATAGTATATGAACGGATGGGGTTGTTACATGAGATATCTTAGACCGTTTGAGATACATGAGCAAATTGGCAAAGCAGCTTATCTGTTGAAGTTATCATCAAAATTGAGTGGTCTACACGACGTATTCCATATATCGGTGTTGCGCAAGGCAGTGCAAGAGCCTATGTAAGTGATTGCTGCAGATCAAGTGCCTGCAGATAGTGGGTTGACAACGAAGGTCAGACCCATTCAAATTGAGGATGTAGAAGTCAAGAGACTACATAATAAAGAGATCAGGATGGTCAAAGTCCGATGGGACAACTGTGCCCGAGAGGAGCTTACATGGGAGTAGGAGCAAACCATGAAGTCGGAGTTCCCTGAGATGTTCATTTAAGGTACACAGTTTAAAGTTGATTTAATTTCCTGCAAGACTTAATTCCAGGACAAAATTCTTTAAGTGGGGGAGATTTGTAACGCCCCAATTTTCGTAAAGCAGGAGATGGTGTTATGGAGGTTATCGCCCAGTGGTAGCTACTTACCGCGTGTCGGTAGATCTAGTGATAGTGTCGACAACGTTGAGATCATCGAGAGCATTGAGTCAACTCGATGTTGGATTTACCGCGTGGCGGTAGAGTTACCGCATAGCGGTAGCTGTGGAATTAAACTGGCAAAGCTCTCGGGAAGTTATTGCCCGACGAGAGTGATACCACTGGCGATATATAGGTCGATTTAATTGACAAGGCTCTCAGGATCCTACCACACAACAGTAGCAGATAGTGTCCGACGGTAGCAGCAGGTATCATGTAATAACCGACTCCGGCTATCGCACGACATTAGCACCCTATCACGTCGTGATAGTGAAACCATAACTGTACAACCTCGGGCTCGTAGGAACAGTTCGGGCTCAAGGAGTGGGGAAGGTAAGGCAAGATGGGCTCTTTGACAGAAGCTTACCCGCTAGAGAGGGGGTCCCAGGTAAAGGACTCCTCGCCGGGTGAGGGCCGGCTCACTAGGCGAGAGGGGCCCAGCAGCTCCCTAGGTGAGAAGGGCCCAGCGGCTCAGGCGACAGCCTTTTTAGACGAGATGGACCTAGAGAGAGGACCAGTCCCGAGGCGAGGGCCAACCCGCCAGGCGAGACGAGCCCCATGGGTAGTAGCTCTTGCCCGTGAGACGGTGCTCTCGACGAGCGCCAGCTCAGTTGTTGTCAGGAACCAGTTAAGTTGGAAGGTGGTTCACCTTTTTAGCCCCAGGTGATTTTATGCTTTTTCCCTCGGTGGTCTGCATATAACCCTTCAGAACAGCGGAGTTTTGCTGTTGGCAGACCCGACCAAAGGTATTTCAAGAATTTCAGGTCGGTTCAGTTTGGTTATTGGCAGTTCAAACTCAGAGGCCTATAAATAGACCCATAGGGGTTCTTTAGAAGCATCTTTTCCCGGGACTTAAAAAGAGTTTCTTGTGCTTTCTGAGGAGCTCCAAGCCCAGCTTTTGGCTTTGGATGGGAAGCTCTCAGAGATCTTCCGAGTAAGCGGTGGGACCTCCCTGCTGAGGCTTTGGGTCAGTTTATGGTCCTTCATAAATAGTCGGATGTCAGAGCTTGGGACAAGTACGTGTTGGCTACACCCCTGATTTCGAACTTTTGTTAAGATCAAATTTTGGCTTCAATAGTTCTGATGCGGTGAGCGTGGAAGGTAGCCAATACAAGAAAGTCTTGAGTTTAGTCCTATGACAGGAGGTGAAGGTGAAGGATCTGGTTCAGGAGGTTCCCACTCCTAGGGAGAGGAGGCGGCAAGGAAGATGCTGGAGGACTGCAGACCATCAGCTTGGCCTTCTCGGAAAGGAGAGAGTGGGCAACGCCTCAGGTACCAGTAGAGGCGGTCCCGCTCTTGGGCAAGAATGCTCCTGGGTAGCGCCACGGGAAGTAGGTCTCGGCGGAGGCTGGCGAGAGGGATGTGGCCAAGCAAGAGCTCTTCGCAGGCCAGTATCATGGGAAGGAGGTTCCGACAGAGGTTGGCGAGAGGGAGGCGGCTGTGCGAGAGCTCTTCCTTGGGCATGGTCTCACAAATCGGGCGAGCCAGCCGAGGATGCGAGACGTGCCCTCTCGGCAGGCAGGTGGCGAGTGCCCTTTCAGTGAACTCATCATCTCGGCCGCGGTGCTGGAGGGGTTCCGGGACCCCGACATGTCCTACTACTCGGGGAAAGATGACCTTGTACAGTACGTGTAGTGATTTAAAGATGTTGTTTCGATAAGGCAAATGACGGATGCCTTCTGTACAACCCCGTATCCGACGAGCGGGGTGAACCAGGAACCAAGCCGGCCAGCTCAGATAACCCAAGTCCCAGGCGAGCTCGGTAGAGAAACCCGAGCCCAAGCTCGTCGTTCGTCGATCGCAAGCTCGGCATTCGCCGGGCTAAGCCAAGATTCATCGAGCTGAGGTCGACCAATGGAGGCTGACCGATAGGCGAGCTCGCCGTCCTAACTTGCGCTCGCACAAAAGATCTCGGCAATAGAAGGCGAGCAGGATCTGCCGAGGTGGCCAGGCTCCCCAGCTCGCCCAGACCAACGAGGTACTTTTTACTGTTTGGCCCCCGTTGGTCTGCCCATACCCCTTCGAAACAGTGGATTTTGGCTGTTGGCAGACCCAACCAAGTGTATTTTGGTAACTTCGGGCCAGTTCAGTTTGGTTATTTGCAGTTCAAATTCTAAAATCTATAAATATGACCCAAGCGGTACCCCAGGAGGCACGCTTCCGGTGCTCTCTTGCTCCAACGTTCAAGTGCTTTCTGAGGGTACCTTAGCCCGGCCTTTGGCTACGGAGGGGAAGCGCTCTCAGATCTTTCGGGTGTGCGGTGGGTCCTCCACTCCGAGCCCTTGGGTCAGTTCATTCCTATTTTTCCTTGTTATTTTACTTGCAGGAGTGAAGTAGGTGCGCGATCACCCCTTCCCCAAGGGTGAACTCCACAAGATACCATTTTTTGGTTTCAACATTTTAGTGCGGTGAGCGTGGAGCGTAGTCAGTGCATAAAAGCTTCAACGAGCTAAATGACAGGTGGACAGGGACCTGACAGGTCCAGCTCGCCCCCCCACCATTAGCCATGGTGGGGATGTTTGAAGATTTTAGGAACGAGGTGTTGGGCCTCGTCAAGTTCGCACTCGGCACGCGGGCCGAGTGCTCGACTCCAGCAGTCCAGATCGAAGTCGCCCCCTCTCTAGGCGAGGACACCCCCGGCAGGCAAGCTGGGAAGGAAGTGGCTGAGTAGGGCCGGAGGTGCGAGCTCCCTGGGCGCGAGCACTTCCCCGGCTCGGCAGGCAGAGGCCGGCTTGGCAAACTGAGCCCGCGAGACGCGCCAGCTCGCCCAATAGGGGGAAGCAGCCCCTTCGGCGAGTTGGTCTCTTCATCTCCAGTTCTAGAGGGGTTCAGGGAACCCGAGATGTCCTACTACACCGGGAAGGGAGACCCAGTCCAACACGTCGAGTGGTTTGAGGACGTGGTCTCGATCCGACAGATGTCGGACGGCTTCAAATGCCGACTCTTCGCCATCACCCTCAAGGAGAAGGCGAGGGAGTGGTTTCACCAGCTACCGGCCAGCTCCATCTACTGCTTCGAGGACCTACATCGGGGGTTCATGCTGAGGTTCACTACCTCGAAGAGGAGGAAGAAGGAGTCTAAGTCCGTGTTCCACATCAAGCAGGGAGTGAATGAGACGTTGTGGAGTTACGTGGACCGTTTCCTGGAGGAGGTCACCCAGGTCCAGGAGATGTCGGGCCATAGTTTGATGATGACTTTCACCCTGGCTTGCAGCAGGGTTTCTTCAGGATGGAGTTGAAGAGAGTCCCCCCCCCCCCCCCCGCTCCTATGAGGAGCTGATGGAGAGGGCGGTGAGAGAAGTTGACGGGGAGGC
The DNA here is from genome assembly GCA_039583875.1 of Platanthera guangdongensis. Lineage (NCBI taxonomy): Eukaryota > Viridiplantae > Streptophyta > Magnoliopsida > Asparagales > Orchidaceae > Platanthera > Platanthera guangdongensis. The sequence continues at coordinate 213,722,435 of CM077153.1, forward strand.
ATCAAATCCGTAGTTCGCCCGGAAGCTGGACAGGTGGGCCACGGAGGAAGAGAAGGAGCAAAGAGGAGGTAGAGGACAGGAGGAGAGGAGATGAGAGCCTCGGCAGAGGGAGCAAAGACAGCTCCAGGGGCAGCAACAGCCCAGGTGGGGGCGTCAGGAGCCTGATCATCGGCTGGGCTGGAGGCCTGAGTGGCAAGGGCAGGGGCCACATAGAGGGTACCAAGGAAGGGACCGCCACCAAGGGGGGTAAGATCAATTCCACCCTCCGGGTTGGAGGCAGGAGCAGAGGCCTCGACTCCCCGATCAAGAAGAAGCTATGGCCATAGCCATAGTGGAGAGTAGGAGAGTATCCAGGAGGAGGAGAGAAGTTAGGGCAGAGTTGCCCAACTGCGACTTCCATCAGGAGGAAGAGCACGCCACAGCAATGTGCCCGGAGTTCCTCGAAATGAGGGAAACCAGGGAGCAGCAGCAGCAGCAGCAATGGCGTCAGGAATTGAGGATCGAGGAGGTCCTGCCTCGGGCGGAGGAGGACCGTTACGAAGACCGGGTGGATGTCGGGACCCGAGGAGGGATCGGAGTGATCCACGGGTGGGTGGGGGTTGATGCTTCCCTGAAGGCGAGCCTCCACACCATGTATTGCTGGAGAATTGGCTCCACATCCCAAACCCCACCCCCAGAAGAGAGGATCACCTTCTCTAGGAGCAATATGGCGGATCATGAGGATCCTTTTTGCGATGCGCTGGTCATCCAGACATCCGTCGAAAATTTTACCGTCTCCAGAATCCTCGTTGATAATGGAATCTCCGTCAATGTAATCTTTAATAAGGCGTTTGACGCGATGAAGGTGGAGGCGAAGAGGGTGTTGGCCTCAGATGGGCCCTTGTTCAGATTTTTGGGGGAGAGGAAGGAAGTGGAGGGAGGAGTAGTCCTCCATGTCACCCTAGGGGGCAGTCCAAGAACTGCAGGTTCATCATCGTAGATTCCCCCAACAGCTACAGTGTCATCTTAGGGAGGCCCCTTATTAGTGCCTTCCACTGCGTCCCCTCATCGTTCCATCAATGATTAAAGTTCAATGTATAGGGGATTCAGGTCAGGGTCAGGGGGGACCCCAAAGTGGCGCAGTAATGCTACGTCACTGTCGTGAACTCCATCTCTTGGCAGGAGGGAGCCGAGGGTATGGAGCGAAGGATGGAGGAGACGGAGTAGGAAGCTGGCAGGGAGGAGCTGGAAGAGAAGAGCTGCACCGAGGTTGAAGTAGCAGGAGGAGATCAGGAGGATTTGGCCGAGTCGATGGCCGTGGAAGAAGAGGTGGAGGCGGAGGTCCTCATCCCAGAGGAGAGGGATGTTGAAGAATGGGGGGAGCAGTCCAGGATAGAGGTTGCGGAAGAGGTAGTGGAGCTGGAGGTCCTCACCCGAGAAGGCAGGGTGGAGAAGGTCCGCGCCAGCGGAGGGCTGACCTCAGAGGCTCAGGGCAGGATACTGGAGTGCATCCAAAAGAACGTGGACATCTTCGCATGGAGTGCCGTGGAGATGTCGGGGGTTTATACGGATGTGGCTTGCCACCGCCTCAACTTGGACCCAGGAACATGCCCCGTCCAACAAAAGAAGAGGTCCACCGCGGACAAGCTGGCAGAGCCCATCAGGGAGGAGGTGGCGAAACTGCTCAAGGCCGGCTTCATATCCGAGATCCAATACCCCGGCTGGGTCTCAAATGTAGTCATGGTAAAAAAATGGGGATGGCCGGTGGCGTATGTGTATCGACTTCTCCTTGCTTAATAAATTTTGTCCTAAGGACTGTTATCCCTTGCCTCGGATCGACGCGCTGGTTGACTCAGCTGTTGGTTTTTCTGTAATGAGTTTTCTAGATGCATTTTCATGTTATCATCAAATCAGGATGCACCCCCGGACGTCAAAGATGTCTCGTTCATCACGGTGGATGTATGCTACTATTACAAGATGATGCCCTTCGGGCTAAAGAATGCAGGGGCGACCTACCAGAAAATGATGGATATGGTCTTCAAAGAACAGAGGGGGAGGAACCTGGAGGTGTATATAGATGATCTCATGATCAAGAGTCAGGATGTTGACTCTCACCTCCGGGACCTGGAGGAGACCTTTGCTACCCTGCGCAAGTACCAGATGCGGTTGAACCCCCTGAAATGTGTCTTCAGGGGTAGCAGGGGAAAGTTCTTGGGACACCTCCTCACCCCTGCAGGGGTCGAGCCGAATCCGGATAAGGTCAAGGCTATCATGGAGCTGGGCTCGCCGCAGAACACCAAGGAGGTGCAACGGCTGACGGGGAAGCTGGTAGGGCTAAGTAGGTTCCTCTCCCGGGAGGGGGAGAAGTGCTCCCCCTTATTCAAAACACTTAGGGGGGGGGCAAAAAATTGAGTGGACCAAGGAGTGCGAGGAGGCATTCCAGGCCCTCACGATGCAGTTGACTCGGGCTCCGCTGCTCCAAGGGCCAAAGGAGGGGGAGGACCTATTTTATACCTCGGGGTCGGGGTGGAGGCCTTGAGATCTGTCCTAGTTTGTGAAAAAGGGAAGAAGCAGCTCCCTATATACTACGTAAGTCGAGTCTTGAGGAAGGCTGAGCTCAGATATCCAATTTTGGAGAAGCTAGCCTTCGCCCTAGTCATCTATGCCCGAAGGCTGCGGCCCTATTTCCCGGCACACTCAATCCGAGTGGTGACTGACCATCCCCGCCGCAACATCTTTGAGGGGGTGGAGCATTCTGACAGGCTGGCCAAGTGGTCGGTGGAGTTGAGTGAGTTCGACGTCTCCTTTGTCCCCCTCCTCTCGATCAAAGCTCAAGCAATGGACGACTTCTTGGCCGATTATGTGATTGAGGTGGCGGAGGAAGAGCTCACTCGTCCGACTCCTTTGAAGGTGAAGGTAGATGGCGCCTCGGGGAGGCATTCCCTAGGGGTAGGGGTGATCTTGGAGAGTCCCCAGGGAACTTGAATTGAACAGACGGTGGTGGTGCACTTTCCCATCACCAACAATCAAGCCGAGTATAAGGCCGTGATAGCAGGGCTGCGCCTGACCAGGGAGCTGGGGTATTGGACGTGGAGGTCCTTACTGATTCCATGGTGGCAGCCTCTTAGATTAGCGGGGAGTTTGAGGTGAGAGAGCCTACTCTGCGGCTATACTTAGCCAAAGTAAAGGGGGTCATTGGCACATTCCAAACTTTTTCCATCCAGCATGTGCCCCGGGAGGAGAATGAGCAGGTCGATCAACTAGCGAAGCATGGTCCCCGGATGGGGGGGGGGAATATCACAGATCTATTCCACCCTTCCATCGAAGAAGGGGAGCTCATGGAGATAGATCAGCGGCCCTCGTGGATGGACCCAGTCATAGCCTTCCTTTCCACGGGAGAATATCCAAAGGGGGCGGATAAGAAGAAGCTCAGGTAGAAATCGGCATACTACCTCCTCCGGGACATGCAGCTATACAGGAAGACTCTCTTGGGGATGTTGGCTCATTGCCTGACTGAGGAGGAAGTACAAAGAATCTTGGAAGAAGTCCACTCCGGGGAGTGTGGAAGCCACTCCGGGAGTCGGTCACTGGAAGGGAGGATTGTCAAACAGGGGTACTTCTGGCCCACCCTGGGCCGTGATGCGACGGAATTCGCAAGAAGGTGCCATAAGTGCCAGCTGTTTGCCCCCTCCAGCTACAGCCAGCTCAGCGACTCAAGAGTTTCACAGCCCCCTAGCCCTTTGCAATTTGGGGAATGGATTTGGTTGGACTGTTCCCCTAGGCCAGTGGGCAGAGGAGGTTCCTACTGGTGATGATCGATTATTTCTCCAAGTGGTTAGAAGTGAAGGCGCTGACCAAGGTGACTTCCCAGGTCATCAGGAACTTCGTTTGGGGGGAGATCATCTGCCGCCATGGGCTGCCCCAGGCCATTGTCACGGACAATGGGCCTCAGTTCGCCAGCACGGAGTTTACCAGTTTTTCGAGCACCTTGGGATCGACCTCAGGTTCGCCTCAGTCCATCACCCCATAAGAAACAGGCAGGTGGAGGCCGCGAACAAGATCATTGTGAACCTCCTAAAGAAGAAGGTGGAAAACTTGAAGGGGAGCTGGGTGGAGCAGCTTCCCGCGGTTCTCTAGGCCCTGAAGACCAACCCCAACACAACTACAGGTGAGACCCCGTTGAAGCCCTCTCATGGGTGCGAGGCAGTGCTTCCTGTGGAATTTGAAGTTCAAACACCTCGAGTTGTTGTGGCTAGGGAAGGCATGGAAGAATGGCAGGCTGAGAACAAGGAAGAGTTGCGGCTCTCCCTTGACATGGTGGAAGAACTGCGGGACCTTTCCGCCGTCCAACAAGAAGAGGTGAAGAGGAGGATGGTCAAGTACTTTGACAAGCACGTCAGAGTCAAGCAATTTATGGAGGGGGACTTGGTGCTGAAGAAAGTAGATGCGGCAGGGAGGTCGGCAACCGTGGGGATGCACAACCCTAGTTGGGAAGGTCCATTTATTGTAAAAGAGGCTTTAAAATCAGGGGGTATGGACTACAAAATTTGGAGGGCAAGACCCAAGTCTCACCTGGAGTGGTGACGACTTGAAATGCTTTTTTCCTTGAAACATGTAAGTTATGCTTTGATTTTTAATAAAAGTTCTTCCACATCAATGCTGTCATAATAAGTTTGCATGAAGAAGTGAAATGTATTTAGACCCCGAGAAGATCCCGATGTCAAGCTCTCACCTAGCTGACAGGGCTGGAAGTCACTCGATGGTGTCAGCCTTGGACCCCGAGCAGATCTTGCTATTAGGCTTTCACCTAACTGACAGGGATGGAAGTCACTCGATGTCATCCTTAGACCTCGAGCAGATCCCGCTGTCAGGCTCTCACCTAGCTAGTAGGGCTAGAAGTCACTCGATGGTGTCAGCCTTGGACCTCGAGCAGATCCCGCTGTTAGGCTCTCACCTAGATGGCAGGGTTGTAAGGCACTCGATGTCATCCTTGGACCTCGAGCAGATCCTATTGTTAGGCTCTCACCTAGCTAGTACGGCTGGAAGTCACTCGATGGTGTCAGCCTTAGACCACGAGCAGATCCCGCTGTCAGGCTCTCACCTACCTGGCAGGGCTATAAGTCACTCGGTGTCATCCTTAGACCTCAAGAAGATCCCGCTGTTAGACTCTCACCTAGCTGGCAGGCTGGAAGTCACTCGATGGTGTCAGCCTTGGACCCCGAGAAGATCCCGCTGTCAGGCTCTCACCTAGCTGGCAGGGCTGGAAGTCACTTGGTGTCATCCTTAGACCTCAAGTAGATCTCGTTGTTAGGCTCTCACCTAGCTGACATGGCTGTAAGTCACTCGATGGTGTCAGCCTTGGACCCCGAGCAGATCCCGCCGTCAGGCTCTCACCTAGCTAACAGGGCTGGAAGTCACTCGATGGTGTCAGCCTTGGACCCCGAGCAGATCCCGCTGTCAGGCTCTCACCTAGATGGCAGGGTTGGAAGTCACTCGGTGTCATCGTTAGACCTCGAGTAGATCCCGCTATCAGGCTCTCACCTAGCTGGCAGGGCTGGAAGTCACTTGATGGTGTCAGCCTTGGACCCCGAGCAGATCCCGCTGTCAGGCTCTCACCTAGCTGGCAGGGTTGGAAGTCACTCGGTGTCATCCGTAGACCTCGAGCAGATCCCACTGTCTGGCTCTCACCTAGCTGGCAGGGCTGGAAGTCACTCGATGGTGTCATCCTTATACCCCGAGCAGATCCCGCTGTCAGGCTCTCACCTAGCTGGCAGGGCTGGAAGTCACTCGGTGTCATCCTTAGACCTCGAGCAGATCCCGCTGTCAGGCTCTCACCTAGCTGGCAGGGATGGAAGTCACTCTATGGTCTCAGCCTTGGACCCCGAGCAGATCCCGTTGTATGGCTCTCACTTAGCTGGAAGGGCTGAAAGTCACTTGGTGTCATCCTTAGACCTTGAGAATATCCCGCTGTCAGGCTCTCACCTAGCTGGCAGGGCTGGAAGTCACTCGATGGTGTCAGCTTTGGACCCCGAGCAGATCCCGCTGTCAGGCTTTCACCTAGCTTGTAGGGCTGGAAGTAACTCGGTGTCATCCTTAGACCTCGAGCAGATCCCGCTGTCAGGCTCTCACCTAGCTGGCAGGGCTGTAAGTCACTCGATGGTGTCAGCCTTGGAACCCGAGCAGATCCCGCTGTCAGGCTCTCACCTAGCTGACAGGGCTGAAAGTCACTCGATGGTGTCAGCCTTAGACCTCGAGCAGATCCCTCTGTCAGGCTCTCACCTAGCTGGCAGGGCTGGAAGTCACTCTATGTCATCCTTAGACCTCAAGCAGATCCCGATGTCAGGCTCTAACCTAGCTGGCAGGGCTGGAAGTCACTCTGTGTCATCCTTAGACCTCAAGTAGATCCCGCTGTCGAGATCTCACCTAGCTGGCAGGGGAGTGGATCACTCAGGGAAGCCCTACACTCCCCAGATATTGCCTAACAAGCTTTGCCCTTCTAAGAATAAGGGAGGAGAGCTCGGCATAGGCGAGCTCGGGCTCGCCAATTCTGCCCGGCCTCGGCAGAAGGGTGGCAAGTCGGGCCCTTGGACCTCGCCGAAGGGAGGCGAATCCCGCCAAGGCACCTCGCCCCCACTTTGTTTTACTTGGGAGAATTTAGAGAAATTGATCTTATATTGATAAGGCTATGGGCTGCTCGCATGAGAGCTGGGGCGAGTCCTGAGAATTGGCGAGCTCTCAAAATGCGCTCTCAGGGGAGAGTCCTAATGACTGTCCTACTAGTAAGATTTATCTCCGCGAGATCGCCAAAGGAAGGTCTCGCGGGCATGCAAAACACAGCAAAGACAGAAAAGAGGGAAAAATGGCCAAAGCTATAATCAAAAGTATATTTTATTAAACAGTAATGTTTACAGGTGGAGCTCGCCTCGGTGAGAAAACAAAAGAAAGTATGTATACAGTTAGCCTCTACCAAATGGGCAAGTAAATGTTGTCTTCTCTTGGTCTTCTGGTGTTATAGGAATTTGGAAGTATCCATAAAGTCCATCTAGAAAACAATAATAAGAATGTCCTGATAAGCGTTCTAATATCTGGTCAATGAAAGGAAGAGAGAAATGGTCTTTCCTAGTGGCATCGTCTAATTTCCTATAGTCTATACAGACACGCCAACCTGTTACCGTTCGCGATGGAATTAATTCATTTCTATCATTTGCTATCATAGTCAGGCCACCCTTCTTAGGAACTACTTGGACAGGACTAACCCATGAACAATCCGAAATAGGATATATAATACCAGCGTCTAATAACTTCACAATCTCAGCCTTAACTACCTCTTTCATATTAGGATTTAGCCTACGTTGCGGTTGAATAGACGACTTATATTTTTCTTCCAAAAGGATTTTATGAGTGCAAAAACTAGGATTAATACCCTTTATATCAGATATTTGTCATGCTATTGCACCTTTACATTTCTTTAATACAGTTATTAATTTATCTTTTTCAATATTGGAAAGATTTGAAGATATGATAACTGGGTACGAAGAATTTGTTCCTAAGAATGCATACTCAAGATGATCCGGTAATTTTTTTAATTCTACTATTGGTGGATCCTTAGTATTATTCTTAAGAGCTTCATGATCTCCTTCAGTAATTAAACTATATTCCGTTGTTCTATTCATAGCAACACAATTTTTTAGAAAAAATAAATGTTCAACAATGTCATCATTTTTATCATCTTCTAGATAGTTGTTAGTTATGCAAATTTCTAAAGGATCTTTATAATAAAAATTAAAATTTATAGAAGACATAAAGTCATCAATACCATTATAAAAATAGCAATAATCATCGTTATCTAAGGATTGTTTCATAGTATTGCCAATTTGAAAAGTGACTTCATCTTCTCCTACTCGCAATACTAATTTACCATCAAAAACATCAATAAGTGCTCTAGATGTAGCTAGAAATGGACGACCTAGTATGAGTGGTACTTCGATATTTTCATCCATATCTAAAATAACAAAATCAGCAGAAAATATAAATTTATCTACCTTAACTAATACATCTTCTACTATTCCTCTAGGATACTTAACCGATCGATCTGCTAATTGAATACTCATTCTTGTTGGGCTAAGTTCTCCTAGGCCTAGTTTTAGATATAGTTTATAAGGCATTAAATTTATACTTGCTCCTAGATCTGCTAAAGCCTTATTTACTTCTAAATCACCGATTAAGCATGGAATTGAAAATGAACCGGGATCCTTAAGTTTTTGTGGCAATTTATTTTGCAAAATAGCAGAACATTCTTCACTTAATGTTACTAATGATAATTCTTCTATTTTCTTTTTATTAAAAATCAAATCCTTATGAAATTTTGCATATTTAGGCATTTGAATAATTTCAGAAAAAGGTAAGTTAACATGTAATTGCTTAAACATAGATAAAAATTTACCATATTGCGCATCCATGCGCTCCTTGTTAAGCTTTGCTGGGTATGGTAATGCTGGTTGGTACTCCATCGGTTGTATGTTCATCTCGCTTGGTCCTTCGCCGCTAGGCTCCATTTGGGGCGCTTCCTTTGCAGGCCTTGGGTCTTGTAACTCCTTTCCGCTCCTCAATTGAACGGCTTTAGCATGCTCCCTTGGATTTATCTCTGTGTTCCCCGGAAGTGTTCCTTGCTGCCTTTCAGAAACCATCCTTGCAAGCTGACCAATCTGATTCTCCAAGTTCCGAATTGAACCCTCTTGATTCCGGAAGGCTACATTGGTAGTTTGTATGAACTTGGTAAGCACATCTTCCAATGTAGGCTTTCTTGGTTCCAACTGTGGTTGTTGTATAAACATGGGTTGCTTCCCTTGATTTCCTTGTCCTCCCCAAGAGAAATTGGGGTGGTTTCTCCATCCAGGATTATATGTAGAACTATATGGGTTGTTGGCTTGATTGAAAGGTGGTCTAATATTGTTACCCATATAATCAACATGCTCTTGAACTTGCGGTTCACAACCAGGCATTCCACTGCACGAAGGGTCCCATTGTTGAGGTGCCATGGAAGGTGATGCTAAGGCAAGATTGTCCATCTTTTGGTGAAGCTTCTCCACTTGAATAGCTAAGGCTGTGACGACATCTACTTCATAAATTCCTGCGGGCTTGCTAGGATTTTGTCTTACTATAGTCCATTGGTAATTGTTCATTGTCATGTCCTCTATCAACTGCTGAGCCGCTTCAGGTGTCTTGTTGTTCAAAGTTCCTCCACTAGCCGCATCAATCATTTGTTTAGTGGCCGGATTTAGACCATTATAGAAGGTCTGAATTTGAAGCCATGAAGGTAGAGCATGGGGGGACATCTCCTTAACAACTCCTTGAATCGTTCCCATGTGTCGTACAATGATTCAGACTCCAATTGAATGTACGTAGAGATGTCATTCCTTAACTTTGCAGTCTTCGCAGGTGGAAAATACTTTATCATAAATTTCTCAACCATCATGTCCCAAGTAGTGATCCACCCTCTAGGTAATGAATTCAACCATGGCTTCGCGTTATGCCTTAAAGAAAATGGAAACAATCTCAATCAAATGGCGTCGTTGGAAACACCATTGATCTTAAATTTGTCACATATCTCTAAGAATCCGGCCAAGTGGGTGTTAGGATCCTCATCTTGCAAGCCATCATACTGGACATACTGTTGAACCATTTGTATTACACTAGGCTTCAATTCAAAGTTATTGGTAGCTATCGGTGGTCTAACGATGCTCGACCCGGTTCCTTGGAGATTAGGTCTAGCAAAGTCAGATATGGTTTGCTCATTTTGGTTGGCCATGGTATCTAGGTTTTCAAGATGATTCTCTCCTTGGTTTACTGTCTCCTCTTCTGATAGTCCGTTTGAGATATCTGTGGTATTAATTCCCACGTCCCTTAGGTTAGTGTTATGGAGAATTCGTTCTGGGTCAGGATGAAATGGTGCTAGCCCAGAATTTCTTCCCATGGTCATAGACTAACAGACTACAAAAAAAAATATTACGCAATATAATTATTCAAATACTAATTTACAACTATATAAATGAAAATTGGTAGATCAATAAAGATTAGGATTTCAAAATATTAAAAATGAGTCCCCGGCAACGGCGCCAAAAACTTGATGACCTTTCTTGCTAACAAGTAATAACTCAATGTGATTTCATTCTACATTCTAATACAACTATGTAGATGGACTTAAAATAGATTGAATTAGCATTCAGGCAAGTGCACCTATCAATCGTAATATAGGAGAAATCTACATCTCGTGTCGTATTCCACAGGGTCGTATCAACTATTCGTACTCACCCTCCCTTTATTATCATACCTCTAAACAAAAGTGATATTTAAACTACATTAACCTAACTCTGACCATTTGGATGATTCAGTATTGGAGAAGTAAAAATGATAAAAACATGAAGCCTTTAAACGATTACATGAACGAATTTATTTATTAGTTCAATTCTAAGTGATCATGACATGAAAAGACTGTTAAATTTGTGCAATGTAAAGGTTAAATTTCATCAAAATTCTCTCTCGAGCAATTCCAAATCTAAACCTAAGATTGTAAATTTTCTCTCAAACAATTTACAACACTCAAGTTCGTATTTAGTAAAGTACCCTTATTGCTACATAAATTCATGAATTTTATCTCTAAATTACCATGAATCCTTTTACTCGTGTTCTAATTTTACAAATAAAATATCTCTCGATCATAGAGTTTTAATTACAAAGAGAATTAACATCACAATATGAACATACCAATATCATTGCAAAGAACCAATTTCTCAATCTAGCCAATTGCAAATTATGTAAAGCTAAAAAGTAGATCATAAGGAAGATTAAACTCTTTGTTTGCAAGCATAAACACAAATAAAATACCACAATTTTAACATAAACAAAGTGATACATGATTCCTAGAATGTTCAAATAGAGGTTCATGCAAATTAAAACGAAAATTGAAGATGGATCATCAAGAGAAAGGAAGGATAAAAAGGGGTTAATGATTAAATAAAAATACATATGAAATACCCTTCAATCCTCCTTGTCTTGGATGCTCCCATTCGGCCTCCGGCAGTTCTTCAATCCAGAAATGATCCAAAAAGTTCTAAACAATTTTTTCTACATGAAATTTATAGTCCCATTGCAAACAGGTCGGACACGGGTTCAAACACGGCCGTGTGGCAGGCCGTGTGGACGGTTCCCAGGCGGTTCCCCACGAGCAGGCGTGTCTAGTAGTGGGTCGTATCAGATGACACGGGTATCGACACGGCCGTGTGTTCGGCCGTGTTCCTCAAACACGGGTTGGTCGGCAATCGTGTTCAAATATGACACGGGTAGGCACACGGGCGTGTGCCATACCCGTGTGAAGTTCCATCGCCTGCGCCCAAATTCTTCAGTTCCAGGTGCATAGGACACGGGTAGGCACATGGACGTGTGTCTGGCCGTGTACACCAAATTTTCGTCCTGCCATCAGCCATGTTGACTCCGTGAACTCCTCTATTTGCTCCGAGACTTTTAGGTCCACTGGTTGGCATTACCTGCAATAGAAAAATAAAAGACTCAGTAAATAGTTTATTACAAGAACTGCCAAAGACTTCTAAATACGCTCTTCTATCTATGATACAACAATTTCTTTACTATTATCATGAAATCAACACAAAAAGGGGCAGGAAATAGTAGACATGATTACAATTATGATAGTAAAAATCCTATCATAATCGCACTCATCAGGTTGAGGACGAACTCTTAAGAAAAGAAGCGAGAGCGAAAGCTAAGCGAGAACGGGAGAGGGAAGCGGAAGCGAGTAGAAGTTCTTGGCAAGCCGCGAAAGCAACGAGGAAAAAAGCAAAGGTTTTGTATCAGAGAAATAAATACGGTGGGTGGAGCCCCCTATTTATAGAAAATCGTGATCATAATGGCTATTCCCAAAAAGGCGGCGGGGGTACAACCGTCACGCCCTAAGTCGGAGACGCCTCGGTTTCTCTCCCAAGTTGATAGCGACTGACCGACAAATCATATTAGCACAGGCATTTTGAGATGACATGCGACAAGCGAACCTAGCGGAAGCCGGAGTCACTCTCGCCGAGTGAGAACCGGATAAAAATAATAATGATAATAATGACAAGATATGAGTTAGATTGATAAAAAACAGCAGGATACATTGGGGAAGGGGAAGGTCGGGGGGTAAGAAAGGATGAGACTTTGCGAATCAATAAGGTTCCCACCACCATCATCCTCGTTCTCGCTGCCTAGTCCTCAGTGGATCCTGCGGGTTGAAATAGGAAGATAGGACGGTGCATCCTAGGTTGATTCGACGGGATTGGTCTCGGATCCGCGTGATACACCTCTCGGGAGAGGACTCGGCGGTAGGCCCACCTGGCCGATTTGTCTCGCCTATGAAGTAGTCTCGCTCCAGAGCCTCCAACCTCTTCTCCACCGATTGGCGGAACTCTCTTGCCGCAGAGCCATGGGCCTGCTCCTGCCATACAAGCTTTGATAGGACGGCCGCAACCCTCCTCCCCCGCCTTTTAGCGCTCCCGGCTCCGGTCAAGATTTCCTCCATCTCGTCAGATGAAGGGAAGTGGGAGCTCTCGCCATCCTCCCCCTCTCTGTCTTCATTGTCATCTTCATCTTCATCCTCTGCGTCAGCTCCCGACCGCGAGCCCGGATCCCCTGACAAAAGAGTTCCACGGTCATGGAGAGAGCTAAGAAATAATTATGATAAGCATATCGCATACCTGCAGTATGGCGAGAACCGCCGGCCAATGATAGGCGAGAAGGCCCAGCCTCCCCCCTCAGTTCCATAGAGGAGGTGGAGCGGCTTTCCTTTTCCCGGGGGGAAGATTTTACGCGTGGTGATCCCGGCTTGGCTGGAAGCAGGGGGAGTTGTCCTCTCTCGCGGGATGGCTGGCATCCTAGGGAGCTACTGTGGATTCAATAGCCACTCCTCCCGCCGGTAGGGTGGGATTAGTCATAGGGGCAAGCAATTTAGCGGCCCTTGCTTCGTTTTCCTGGGTGGCGAGACCCGGTTTGGCGGAAGCTGGTGCTGCGGAAAGTCAATTCAGCAATCTGAGTCTGAGTTAGGAGGATAGAGTGGAAAAGATACCTGCAGTCCTCGGAGGGTCAGCTGGAGGAGCGACCTCTGAGACCCGTGGTTGATTCTCAGGAGGACGAGATGACGAGTCCAGGGGTTCCTGCGGGAGCCTGACGTCGTCATGGGCAGTTTTCTGCGAGAAGTACCGCGTCAGTTGCAAATCCTCTTTAAGGGCTCCTTAGAAAGCAAGCTCTCATTATCCTCCAAATCTCTAGTGCTTTCTGAGGAGCTCCGAGCCCAGCTTTTGTCTTTGGAGGGGAGGGTCTCAGAGATCTTCCGGGTGTGAGGTGGGACCTCCCTGCTGAGGCTTTGGGTCAGTCTTAGGTCCTTTGCAACTAGTCGAGGATCGAGGCTCGAGAGAAGTAGGTGTTGGTTGCACCCCTGTTTTGAACTCCCGTTGAGGTCATTTTTATCTTCAACAAAGCTAGGTATAGCTAGCGCACGCATCCCGGGGGCACTCCAATACCAATCACAGGCACCATAATTTTTCCTGTCACTCTTGGAGAAGAGCCAGAACATGCACCCTATGATGTACAGTTCGTTATCATTCAAGTTGTTTTGATCACACCGCAATACTCCAACAATCACTCTTTGACGTTTCTCAAACCCTCTCCCTCCGCTTTTCCCCTGAATTATGACCTTTTACTCACGGTTTTTCACTCAATTGTTGTTCCCTGACTAACTATTATAAAAATCGCAAGCCCGAACATGCGTAAACTATCTTTTATATTATATTGTGTTTCTTTTAGCAGAGCCTCGTTAATTTTAAATTAAGCCGCGAGCGATCCTCATGCGAACTAAGCCGCGAGCGATCCTCGTACAAACTAAGTCTCGTATAAACTAATCCGCGACTGATCCTCGTGCAAACTAAGTCGCGAGCGATCTTCGTGTGAAACCGGTAAGATTGCGCATGTAGTTTGAATACAAAAGCTATTCACCAAACCTGTCTTTCTATACCACGACCATTGTCAGGGCATGCCCCTCACAATTAAGCCGCGAGCGATACTCGTGCAAATTAAGCCTCGGGCGATCCTTGTGCAAACTAAGTCGCAGATGATCCTCGCGCAAACTAAGTTGCGGGCGATCCTCGTGTATACTACGCCGCGAGAGATCCTCATGCAAACTAAGCCGCGAGCGATACTCATGCAAACTAAGTCGCAAGGGATCCTCGTGCAAACTAAGTCGCGAGCGATCCTCGTGCAAACAAAGCTGGGAGCAATCCTCGTGCAAACTAAGCCATGATCACAACCCGCGCAAGACAATGCTGCATGTCAAACTTACAAACAACATTTGCGCATAAAGGAGAAGAACAACCCCATTACAATAATGGCATGCCAAAACACATAAATGACGCACTATCAATGACCATCAAAGTAAAAGACAAACAACAAACTCAACAAAGGGGGATACAAGCATACAAGCGTAAAGAAACCATGTTACTACACATCAGCCATGTCCACATCAGAATCAAGACTTGGACTCGCATTATCTGAGATATCATCAAAACTAAAGCCCTATATATCACATCCTAAACTCTTGCCCACCATGCAAAAAGCCTTTGAGACTCCACGTCTAAACTCCAGCTCGCGAACATCCTCCATCTGAGTCTTCACCTCCTTGGTCCAGATCTTTTCACGAATCTCCTCGCCAATCAAGCAACAGTCAAACTTATACTCCATAGAATCCATGTATTCAGCAAGACCAACAGCCTTTAACTCCGATGTACGAATTTCAGAAGAAAATGTCACCACTCAAGCCTTCGACGCCCCGAGCTCCGTCTCTAAATGGAAAATCTCCACTTGGGCATTCTTCAGCAGCTGCGCAGTTCTCTCTACCGGAGATCTTTCCACGTCCAAGGACGCCCGAGTCTCCTCTAACTACACCTTTAGCTCCAACCCAATCCGGCGAAATCGGGACATGTCCCGATCATGATCATCTCTCAGAGCAGCGAGTAAGCTCACTGTAATACCCCCTATCAGTCGCATAGCATATAGCAGTAGGTCCGGCCGGGGCCCGAAGCCATATACTACAGACAGACCGGGTGGTTACTCAATGGAAACCATTCAACCAATCATAACGTCCTACACAGAGCATTCTAGCGGAAGCAGTTTTATAAGTTGCAATTAAAAGAACCCAGCAACACGCATGAATGTCCACTAAACACCAAATAGGAATTTAGTACATACACAAGTATAGGCCTTAAGGCCTTACAAAATGGTTTACTCAATATTACATGTTTTCCATACCACGGCACGCAGGCCGGTCATACATGAATAAAAGCAAGTAAACACTCCAATTAGGCCTCCAAGGGCCGGCTTTGCAATTTGGGCTTTAGCCCGCTATTGAACGCTTGGTCCAGCAGCACCTGCAAGCAACAAAGCACCGCACGGTGGCAAACAAAAGCAACGGTCAGCAATGTTGACCGAATTATAACGATCCCGCCCCCAACTCGTGGCGGCGATGCTCCTTCCCTGCACTTATTAGCAAAACCAAGCAGAATATAAATATACATTTCATCACAGGCGTTGGCTCGCACGGCCACACACCCCGTGCACTCAGGGCACATTCTCGGTGAACCGGCCAATGTCACGTCAATTTAAGCCATAGACATTCCGGACTCACCACCGCCACTTTGACGGCCAAACATATGAGAATTTTGTCTTCTTGGCATGGGTCACGTCAATTTAAGTCATAGACCGCCGAAGACCCTCATCTATGCCAACGGCTCTAACCGAACAACATGGAACGGGTACGGTTCCATCTAACCCATGCTCACATCGCAACGACAATTTAAGCCATATGCGCGGGTCAAACTTCTCCCGAGTCCCGTTTCCATCACTTCACATAACCCGGTTATGTTCAAGTTAGCTCCCAGGCCACCAAGTTGGCAAGATCAGGCATCCACTCAGTTTTACGGGTGCACCTTAGGGTTAATCCCCAAGGCTCCCTGTTGCAATCTACCACGTAGAAAACCCGAAAACAAACAATCGCACGGAGTCTTCTCCGGCATTTATGCAATGCAATATCACTGATGCAGACCAACATGTCCGGATAGGCTTCACACATTATACCTATGTCCATTCTCGCTTACGGACTCTACACAATGGGGACTATTCATGTCAACCCGAAGGAACGCCTCAAACTCACCGCAAACTCGCGAGAGCGGGATTCCTATGCAAAAGAAGGAGAGCTTCACATGCTCAAGAAGAGAATCGTTACCCTAGCATTCTTCCTTGGCGCCATGGAAATGTAAGCAGATGAAAAGCACCGCACTCTCTTTGCCTTCGTAGATCCGAAGTCGGCTCGCGATTTAGAGCTCTAAAACTCCTCCAACGACTGGATCTATGATCCTTATTCCTCCTTTGCTCTCCCCTCTCTATAGGGTTTAGACAGAGAACTCACAACAGGAAAAATAATGGTTCTGAATCCCTTCTATCGAGTATAACCCTTTCAGGAATAACCACAGCCGTCGGATCCCACTAAAAGAAACGCACAGCACGATCCAGGTCTGACCTGGACGAATGGGGCTAAACACCGCATGGTACACTTACAGGAGCAGGACACATCCGCGTCAATGTTGGAATAATTAGTCAACTCCCGCCAATCCCGTGTGTCGACATTCCGTGTCCACAGAGCTAATCACGCCACAAAGCCCCACGCTCGACGATCGTCGAACCAAGATCGTCGACCGCTGCCAGAATCGTCGAACGGAGCTTCTTTGGCCAAATCGTCAAACGCGCCAAAATCGTTGAACACAGAAAATTGCTTGTTCGACGAACACGTGGCCCGATCGTCGACCGCAGCATTTGACCAGATCGTCGAGCGTTGCTCGACGATCGGCCAAGAATGCTGACCCGATCGTTGAACGCAGATAGTTGGCCCGATCGTCGAACGTAGATAGTTGGCCCGATCGTCGAACGCAGATTTCTGCCTTAACGTTTAGCCAGTTCTTTGAACTACCCCGACACGCCCTGGGACACGCCCGTGTCCCAGGCCGTGTACCCCTGCCAAATTCCAAATTTGGTACAGATTGTCACCCGTCGCTCCTTTGAGTTTCGGGGCGTTACAGCTCTCCCCCTCTTAAAAGAATTTCATCCACGAAATTATATAAAAAAAGATAAGTACAAAACCAAAATTTGTACCTGAGAGGAACAACTCCGGATACTCGTCAAGCACAGTCTGCTCTCACTCCTAAGAGTGCTCCTCACGACCGCAATTGTCCCATCGGACCTTGACCATCGTGATCTCTTTATTGCGTAGCCGCTTGACTTCCGAGTCTTCAATCCGCACGAGCTTACCTTTGTCGTCAACCCACTATCCATCGACACTTGATCAACTGCGATCACTTACGATGTTGAAGCCAAAATTGGACTTCGACAAATGTTCGCAAAATAGGGGCGTAGCCGGCACCTACTTGGCCCAAGCTCCGACCTCCGACTGGTCGTGAAGGACTAAAAAACTGGCCCAAAGCCGCAGCAGGGAGGTCCCACCGCTTACCCGGAAGGTCACAGAGAGCTTCCCCTCCAAAGCCAAAAGCTGGGCTTGGAGTTCCTCAGAAGACAGTGCCGATGATTCCCCTTGGGAGTCCAAAAAAAGTCCCTTCTGAAGAACCCCTATGGGCTTATTTATAGATTTCAGGATCTGAACTGCCAATAGTAAAACTGTACTGGTCTGAAATTACCGGGGTACCCCTGACTTGGTCTGCCAACAGCCAAACTCCGCTGTTCTGAGGTGCTATATATAGACCGCTAAGGGTAAGAGGGTAAAAATACCCGGGGTAGAAGAGTAAAAACCCTTGCTGACACGGAGGTACGAAAATGGCCTCTTCTCCCCCTGGCGAGTGGAGAAGCACCTGTCGGCGAGATGGACCCCACTACCCATCTCTCCCGCGCCCTTTGTCGCGAGGTCTTCTCGCCACTGGAGACCCTCTCGCCTCTGGAGGCCCTCTCGCCTCTGGGTGGGGTATCCTGCCCACTAGAGAGCCAATCGCCTCGCCTCGTGCTAGTGGGCCCCCTGGTCCCATTCGCCTGTCCCGACCTATTTGTTTCCTCGAGAGCTTCTTCCGAGCCCGAGGTTGTACACAATCCCCGCTCTTTTTGAGATTATTCTAATCTCGAAAAGAAAGTTCAACCGAGGCTCGTTATTTAAGGCGCATTAAAAACGTATTTATGAGGAATCTTTCGAGGCCCCCACCGGGGCCTATAAATATATGATTCCTGCCCCGCACACCTGGTGTCCTGCTTTGCATATTTTTCTTTCCTTGCTTGAATCCTTTGGTATGACGCACAGCCAGAGCTTCCGTGAACGTCTCGCACGGGTGAGAGAGCAACATAAGGCCAGCATGGCTTCTCTTACCTCTTCTTTAGTTCGCCCCCTCCCCCCGTCGTCTCGCCTGAAAAAGACGAAGACTGGTGATCCGTCGCCTGCCGCGGGAGATCTGTCTCGCGTCGCTATGGAGTCCATCCCCACCCCTCAAGTGCCTTCCAAGGAAAATGAGGTGGGTACTTGTTTTCTCCACTGTTATCTCCGTAATCGGGTGCCCTCTTTTGATGACTAGTGTTTTTATAGGGGGGCTCTCGCGGTTCCGCAGCACCCGAAGAGCCCGCGAGATGGTTCTGCCGCCCACTGCGAGGAGTTCGATTCGCAGCCCTCTTCTATGCCCCCAACTACTCCCAGCGAGAGGAGGGACGATCCTTCCCCGGCCGCCGAGACCTCTCGCCTTCCCGGTAAGAGACCTTCCCTCGCCATTTTGAATCCCCTTCGCTATTCTCACACCCTTCTGCGAGTGCCTCTTCCACCCTGCCTCTGCACCCCTTGCGCAGATTCTCGGGCCAACTCTCCTGCTGAGGAGCAGCCAAAGCGACTCTCCGTCTCGCCTCCTCCTGTAGACGGGATTGAAGATTATCTGGCTGACCCTTCAAATCCAGCGGAGATGAAGCGCAAGATGGCTGAGCTTTTTCAGAAGCACGCGCGTATCATCCACTCCTTGACGCTGGATAAGCAGGCCGCGGAGAAGTGCATCGAATTGCTGGAGAATGAATGTGCTCGCCTATCCTCCGGAGCTAACGTCGAGCTAGATGTAGATGGTACCAACCCTGAAGCCATCATTAATGAGACTGATATGCAGCTCCGTCTCGCGCGGCGTGGTCCCGAATCCATTCGCTCCTTCCACTCGCGGAGTAGACCTCCTCGTGGGGGAGCTCACGGTGGCCGCTGGGAATGGCACCCGTACTGAAGGATGTCTGTCTCGCTATTCTTCTTTTTTCTTCTTCTCGTAAAAGCTGTAATAACAGTAATCTCGCGGCGTCGTCTCGCCAAGATGTGTAGGAAACTGGGTGCCCGCTGTACGCGGGACGACCTTTGAACATATATTTTTATTGCTGATATTTTTCATTCCTTTTTTAACTCTCCTTTTAATTTATGCTATATATATATATTTTCCTGATTGTGATGGGTCGCGCCGATCGAGGTTTAGGAGAGAGAAAAGGACATCGACTCTTCCCCTCCCCTTATGTTTTTCCCGCCCATTAATCATTGGTTATGTATCAGTTATAAATACGCCTAGTCCGGGATCAGATGCCGCACTTTCCGCTTCTGCTGTTACCCGAGCTCTTGGCTCTCGGACTCTCCCATCTCGCCGGCCCTTCTCGCCTTCCTCTCTTGGATCTCTCACCAATTTATTCCTTTGTCTCGCCGAAGACCATCACGCCGAAGAGGATGGGTAAGAAGAAGGTTGAGGAAGGTGAGGGGCGCAGCCGCTGTGGGAAGAGGTTTACCGACCATGACTTCCCGCTCGGCAGGCTCCCTTAAGAAGATTACCATAGGTTTTCCCGCGAGTACCTGGGCAAAGGGGTCGAGTCACGTCCCCCCAAGGTCGGCGAGTGCATCAATACCTATTACCCGGGAGAACTCGCCTTCCCCGTCTCGCATTTCGAGGCGGGGTTGCGGGTCCCCCTTTGGCCTGAGGTGAAGCAGGTCTTCAAATACTTTGGTGTCGTCCCGGCACAGTTCAAACCTAACGCCATCTCGGTGTTGGTCACCTTCGCCTGCTATATGTGCCGGGAACACATCGAGTTCAGCTTGACGGCCTTCCGCAAGCTTTTCATCTACCATGCCAACGCCGATGGCGTCTCGTACTTTACTGGGCAGGGGATTAAGGTATGCGAGACACCCAACAAGAACCACCATTGGCTCACCCGATTCGTCTTCATCCGGGGAGACCGTGCTGACTTCGGCGGCATCCCTCTCGCGCCGGTCTCTCCGCCAGAGAGTTTCTACGCCACCCCCCAAGTCAGTGGCCCAGAGAAGCTGCTGTGCGAGTACTTGGTCGGCAAGAATTACGAGGTCAACTTCTTGCGGCGAGGTCTCGACTCGCTTCTCCCAGTGCTCCCTGGCGAAGGTACTCTTATCTTATCCTTTTACTCTTCTTATCTCGCTATTTGTCGTCTCGCTTCTTTACATCCCCTGCTCTCTTTTAGGTGAGCGAATCGTTCCAGCGCTCCCTCCTTACAAGAGCAACATCCACCCCGCGAAGGGTCTTGATCTCGCCAACGCGGCGGCAGAGGCGGCGAGAGAGTCCCTGGCGGCCATCCTGCCGAAGAGGCCCGCAGACGAGACGGTCCCCTCTCGCCCCAGCCCTCCTAAGAAGAAGATGAAAAAAGCAGTAGTTATTTCTAAGGGAAGGAAGAAAGCTCCCCAGGGGAGCCCTATTTCTATAGGGGAAACTCCATCTCCCCTTTCGCCCAGCCATCAGGCCGTCTCGCCTTCCCGCGGGACGGTAAACCCTGATCAACCTGCTGCCGCCTCCAACTTTCCTGCTATGGCACCCAAACCGCAAGCTGCTGCTCCTGAACAGGCGGCTGCCACCTCCTCTCGCGAAGGCGACTCCTCTGGCCGTCCCGCTCCCTCCTCCCATATGAACTACAACCTGGGTCCCGTGGTTCATGA
Source organism: Platanthera guangdongensis (assembly GCA_039583875.1). NCBI lineage: Eukaryota > Viridiplantae > Streptophyta > Magnoliopsida > Asparagales > Orchidaceae > Platanthera > Platanthera guangdongensis. The sequence continues at coordinate 213,743,460 of CM077153.1, forward strand.
TGTCGTCGGCGACCCGGTTATGCTATGGGGGCGGGATGCCAACCGCGTGTCCATCTCCACCCTCCTTCCCCCTTGGAAGGAGCAAGAGGTCCCTACTAGCCATGCCTTTGCCATAGGGTACGGCCTCTATGGCGGCCTTGACGCCGTTTCGCCTGAAAGCGAGTCCACCAAGGATCTTGTGCTAAAAACTTCTCACCACTAAATGCGGGCCTTGGAGTTCTCGCACCGCTCCTCTCGCCGTCTCATTTACATCAATTCAAAGTGGAAGGCCAGCGAGGAGAACCTGGAGGCGGAGCGGGAGAAGTCCATCGGGCTAGCGAGAAGGTTTTCTAATGCCGAGTCCCTCCTCGCGAAGGCCCAAGGCGGCGTGGTAAGCCATAACTTTTTCCTTGGACCTTTCTTTTTCCATCATTCTCGGCTAACTGCTAGGCCGTCCCGCAGGATGCCGAGACGGCAGAACAACTGCGCTCGCGCGTGGCGGCTTTGGAGGAGGAGGTCCAGGCATTGACTGCTGAGAACTCGCGTCTTCGGGCTAATGCTGCGTCGTCGTCTCGCCGCGAGCCCTTCTGGACACCTCTGCCACATTACTCCCACGAGGAAGTCGAGGAGAAGTGCCGAGATGCTGGTGTCCGTGCGGCAGAGCTGGTGCTGCAAATGATGAAGGACCTGGGGGTTGTGAAGGATGAATCCGAGGCTGTGACTGCGCGCGACTTAGTTCCTAAGCTATATAGCGAGGAGAGCGATGATTCTTCATCTGGCGAGGAGGACTGATGTGCCGCCTCCAAGATTTAGAATCACTCTCTCCTCTTTTCATTGTTGTAAAAACTTTAAACCATCTTTTTGTGGTATCTGTCAAGTGACGAGCGAGTGCTCATTTTTGTTGTCTCTATTTTTGTTTTCTATTTTGCGAAGTTAATCTCTGGTTTGTTCCGGTCTGCGAGACGGTTCTATCCTCCCATCTCGCTGCCTAGCCTTTTCTGTTTTGTCTTCTTTTCTGACTTACGCGAGACGCCTCCTTGACCACCTCACACCCGCGAGGCGGTGCGATACCTTGTCCTGCGAGTGTCCCACTCGCGAAGGCAAGACGATCCTCGAGATCGCCGGCTACGAGTGCCGCCACTCGCCTCACTCCTCCCCTTTTTCTTTGGTTCATTTCTTGTCCCCTAGGACGAGGTTGAGATGCTAAGGTGTAAAGTCGCTTTCAAGGAGACTTTCTCCATTATTCTGCCAAAGTGAATTTAATACCCTGTCAGCTTAATACTGATGAAGATGCCTTAACCCAAACCCCTCCCCTACAGGCGAGGCTACGGACCTGCCAGCTAGATGAGAGCCTGCGCAGCGGGTCTACCTGGGGCCGAGCCGAGCTCGGGGTGCCGATGAAGATCTCAAACCAAAACCTATCCCCTACAGGCGAGCCTTCGGACCTGCCGGCTAGATGAGAGCCAGTGTAGTGGGTCTACCTGGGGCCGAGCCGAGCTCGAGGTACTGATGAAGATTTCAAACCAAAACCTATCCCCCACAGGCGAGCCTTTGGACCTGCTAGCTAGATGAGAGCCTGCGCAGCGGGTCTACCTGGGGCCGAGCCGAGCTCGGGGTGCCGATGAAGATCTCAAACCAAAACCTATCCCCCACAGGCGAGCCTTTGGACCTGCCAGCTAGATGAGATCCTGCGCAGCGGGTCTACCTGGGGCCGAGCTGAGCTCGGGGTGTCGATGAAGATCTCAAACCAAAACCTATCCCCCACAGGCGAGCCTTCGGACCTGCCAGCTAGATGAGAGCCTGCGCAGCGGGTCTACTTGGGGCTGAGCCGAGCTCGGGGTGTCGATGAAGATCTCAAACCAAAACCTATCCCCCACAGGCGAGCCTTCGGACCTACCAGCTAGATGAGAGCCTGCGCAGCGGGTCTACCTGGGGCCGAGCCGAGCTCGGGGTACTGATGAAGATCTCAAACCAAAACCTATCCCCCACAGGCGAGCCTTTGGACCTGAAAGCTAGATGAGAGCCTGCGCAGCGGGTCTACCTGGGGCCGAGCTGAGCTCGGGGTACTGATGAAGATCTCAAACCAAAACCTATCCCCCACAGGCGAGCCTTCGGACCTGCCAGCTAGATGAGATCCTGCGCAGCGGGTCTACCTGGGGCCGAGCCGAGCTCGGGGTGTCGATGAAGATCTCAAACCAAAACATATCCCCCACAGGCGAGCCTTTGGACCTGCCAGCTAGATGAGAGCCTGCGCAGTGGGTCTAACTGGGGCCGAGCCGAGCTCGGGGTGTCGATGAAGATCTCAAACCAAAACCTCTCCCCCACAGGCGAGCCTTCGGACCTGCCAGCTAGATGAGAGCCTGCGCAGAGGGTCTACCTGGGGTCGAGCCGAGCTCGAGGTACTGATGAAGATCTCAAACCAAAACCTATCCCCCACAGGCGAGCCTTCGGACCTGCCAGCTAGATGAGAGCCTGCACAGCGGGTCTACCCGGGGCCGAGCCGAGCTCGGGGTACTGATGAAGATTTCAAACCAAAACCTATCCCCCACAGGCGAGCCTTCGGACCTGCCAGCTAGATGAGAGCCTGCGCAGCGGGTCTACCTGGGGCCGAGCCGAGCTCGGGGTGCCGATGAAGATCTCAAACCAAAACCTATCCCCCACAGGCGAGCCTTCGGACCTGCCAGCTAGATGAGAGCCTGCGCAGCGGGTCTACCTGGGGCCGAGCCGAGCTCGGGGTACTGATGAAGATTTCAAACCAAAACCTATCCCCCACAGGCGAGCCTTCAGACCTGCCAGCTAGATGAGAGCCTACGCAGCGGGTCTACCTGGGGCCGAGCCAAGCTCGGGGTGCCGATGAAGATCTCAAACCAAAACCTATCAACCACAGGCGAGCCTTCGGACCTGCCAGCTAGATGAGAGCCTGCATAGCGGGTCTACCTGGGGCCGAGCCGAGCTTGGGGTGCCAATGAAGATCTCAAACCAGAACCTATCCCCCACAGGCGAGCCTTCGGACCTGTCAGCTAGATGAGAGCCTGCGCAGCGGGTCTACCTGGGGCCGAGCCGAGCTCGGGGTACTGATGAAGATTTTAAACGAAAACCTATCCCCCACAGGCGAGCCTTCGGACCTGCCAGCTAGATGAGAGTCTGCGCAGCGGGTCTACCTGGGGCCGAGCTGAGCTCGGGGTGCCGATGAAGATCTCAAACCAAAACCTATCCCCCACAGGCGAGCCTTCGGACCTGCCAGCTAGATGAGAGCCTGCGCAGCGGGTCTACCTGGGGCCGAGCCGAGGTCGGGGTGTCGATGAAGTTTCCTCTTCCAGTCATTAGGACTTCACAATAAACGATAAACAAGAAATAATTCGAGAAGTATATTATATTGATCATGTTTTGAATACATATCTACCGCTCTCCCTTTTCATGAATAGAAGCATTTTAAGTCATCCCCACTCCAGGAATGGTTCAAGGTCCTACCCTCCACATCCTGGAGGTAGTAACCCCCCGCTTTCAACACTCTCTCTACAATATAAGGTCCCTCCCAATTTGGATTGAGCTTTCCCACCGGGGCGGACCTCCCTGCCGCATCAACCTTTTTTAGTACTAGGTCTCCTTCCGCGAATTGCTTTATCCTGATATGCTTGTAGAAATGTTTTGCCATTCGACGCTTGATCTCTTCCTGTCTGATGGCTGCTACGTTTCGCAGCTCCTCTGCCAGGTCTAGTGAGAGGCGCATGCCTTCTTCGTTTTCCATCCTCCATGCCTCGTCTCCATCACATGCAGCCGCAACTCGTGGGGATCGGACCTCGAACGCCATCGGTAGTACCGCCTCACAACCATGGGAAAGCTTGAAAGGGGTCTCGCCAGTGGTCGTGTTCGGGGTTGTTCTTAGAGCCCACAGGACCGAAGGGAGCTGCTCTACCCAATTCCCTCTCAGATTCTCCACCTTCTTCTTTAGTAGGTTAACAATAATCTTGTTTGCCGCCTCCACCTGACCGTTGCTTCTGGGGTGGTGGACGGAGGCAAACCTGAGGTCGATGCCCAGCTGAGTGCAGAAGCTGATGAACTCTTCACTAGCAAACTGGGGGCCGTGATCCGTGACGATGGCCTGAGGCAGCCCGTGCCTGCAGATGATCTCCCCCCAGATAAAGTTCCTGATGACTTCTGAGGTCACATTTGCTAGCGCCTTAACCTCCAGCCACTTGGAGAAGTAATCTATCATGACCAGGAGGAACCTTCTTTGTCCACTAGCTGGAGGGAAAGGCCCAACTAAATCCAGTCCCCAAATGGCGAAAGGCCATGGTACTGTGATGCTTCGGAGCTTTTGAGCCGGCAAGAGCTGGAGGGGGGCGTAGAGCTGGCATTTTCGGCATTTCCTCGCAAACTCTGTCGCGTCCTTCCTCAGGGTGGGCCAGAGGTACCCCTATCTGACCACCCTTGCTTCCAATGTCCTCCCTCCGGAATGACTACCACATTTCCCGGAGTGCACCTCCTCCAGAATGTGTCTGGTCTCCTCCTCCATCACGCATCGAGCTAGGAGACCCAAAAGCATCCTCCGGTGTAGACCTCCTTCATGCATGAGATAATGAGCCGCCTTATAGCGGAAATTTCTTGCCTCCTTGACCCCCTCAGGGAGGGTTCCTGTTAGAAAGAAGGTAACGAAGGGATCCACCCACGAGGGCCGCCGATCCACCTCCATCAGCTCCCCCTCTTCGATCATTGGATGGAATAAATCAGTCAGGGCACCCCCTTCCCAAGGTCCGAACTTAGCCAACCGGTCGGCAGCTGTGTTCTCTTCTCTGGGGACGTACTGGATGGAGAATGTCCGGAACCCCCCGATGATTGTCCTCACCTTGGACAAATATTTCACGAGGGTGGGCTCCCGAGCCTCGAACTCTCCACGTATCTGAGATGCCACCACTAATGAATCTGTGAAAACCTCAATGTCCTTAATCTCGAGCTCCTTCGTCAAGCGAAGGCCGGCTATCACTGCCTCGTACTCTGCTTGGTTGTTAGTTGTGGGGAAATGCAAGGCGACAGCTTGTTTTACGGTTACCCCCTGGGGACTTGTTAGTACCACCCCTGCTCCGAGAGAGTGCTTTCCCGAGGCCCTGTCGACCATTATCTTCCACGCCTCCAGTGGCCGCGGCTCCTCGGCCCCGACCTCCGCGACGTAGTCTGCCAAGAAGTCGGCCACCACCTGCACCTTAATGGAGAGCCTTGGTACGAACGAAATGTTGAATTCACTCAACTCGATAGACCACTTGGCCAGCCTACCCGAGTGCTCTACTCCTTCAAAAATCTTTCGGAGAGGATGGTTCGTCACCACCCTAACCGAATGTGCCTGGAAATATGGCCGGAGCTTCCTGGCTGAAATAACCAAGGCGTATGCCAGCTTCTCCAGGATAGGATAATGAAGCTCCGCCTTCCTTAGGATCCTGCTAACATAATAAATAGGCAGCTGCTTTTTCCCTCTTCTCTGACTAGGACGGAGCTCACCGCCTCTGCTCCCACTCCTAGGTACAAAGTCAGATCTTCCCCCTCTTTTGGGCTTTGAAGCAGAGGAGCCAGGGAGAGTTGCTCCTTCAGCTTTTGAAAGGCTTCTTCGCACTCCGGAGTCCATTCGAATCTCGAATTCCCTCGTAGCACTTTAATGAAAGGTGAGCACTTCTCCCCTGACCTGGAGAGGAATCTGCTAAGGCCGGCCAGCTTTCCTGTCAAGCGTTGCACCTCCTTAGCATTTCGAGGTGGTTCTAGCTCCAGAATGGCTTTTACTTTATCAAGATTAGGTTCTACCCCTGCCGGGGTCAGAAGGTGCCCAAGGAATTTCCCACGACTTGCCCCGAAAACACATTTTAAGGGGTTCAACCTCATTTTGAACTTCCTCAAGGTGGCGAATGTCTCCTCCAGGTCCTGGAGATGCGAGTTCACTCCCTTGCTCTTTACCATAAGATCATCAACGTAGACTTCTAGGTTCCGACCCCTTTGGCCCTGGAAAACTCGATCCATCATCCGCTGGTATGTTGCTCCCGCATTTTTTAACCCAAAGGGCATCATGTTATAACTAAAGCACCCTTCCCTTGTGATGAAGGAGACGTTATTGATGTCTGGAGGGTGCATCCGGATCTGATGGTAACCTGAAAAAGCATCTAGAAAACTCATAACAGAAAAACCAACAGCTGAATCAACCAGCGCGTCGATTCGAGGCAGGGGGTAGCAATCCTTAGGGCATGATTTATTTAATAAAGAAAAGTCAATACACATTCTCCATTTTCCTCCCCCCTTCTTCACCATTACCATATTGGAGATCCAGCCCGGATACTGGATCTCTGAGATGAAGCCCGCCTCCAGGAGCTTCTTGACCTCCTCGCGGATGGGCTCCTCCAGCTTGGTGGCAATGGATCTCATCTTCTGGCGTATGGGGCGGGTGCGGGGGTCCAGATTTAGGCGGTGGCAGGCCATGTCCGCATCAATGCCTGGCATGTTTTCCGCGCTCCAAGCGAAGACGTCGACGTTTCTCTTAATGCAGGCCCGCATCCGCTCCTGGTCCTCGGGGCTCAAGCCCCCGCTGATCCGCACCCTTTGTACCTGCCCCTGGCTAGTGTGGACCTCCATCTCCACCACTTCCTCGGCTACCTCCAGCCGCGACTGCTCCCAGTCATCCCTTGCTTCTTCTTCCTGCTCTAGCTCTTCCTCCCTTCCTGCTCCCTTGACTTCCATCACCTCGTCCTACTGCAGCTCAATTTCCATGCCCCTTCGGGCTTCCTCCTCAGCCTCTTCTCCTCCCACTTTCTCCTGCCTTCCCTTCTGTGGCTTTAACTCCCCGCTCCTCCGGACCTCCTGCACACCTCCTCTTCTCTGCTCCCCCTCGATCTCCATGGCCCCCTCCGGGCTCCCTTGCTGCTGCTCGGCCTCTACACCCCCCTGGGCCTCCTGCACGTCTCCTCCTAGCTGCTTCTCAGTCTCCTCTCCCCCGACTCCCTCTTCGATTCCTTCTCTTGCTTCCTCTGGACTCACCTCCTTTTCCCTGACAGCTTCTTCATGTGCTGCCATCTCTTTTTCCAATCTCTCTGCTTCTGCCATCCAAGATAGGGTGTTGACCGCTGTGATGTAGCATTGTCTCGCCACTTTCGGATCCCCCCTGACCCTGACCTACACCCCTCCATTGTTAAACTTGAGACATTGATGGAAAGAGGAGGGGACACAGCGAAAGGCGCTGATGAGGGGACGCCCAAAGATGGCGCTGTAGCTGCTCGGGGCGTCTACAATCACGAACCGGCAGTTCCGTGATACGCCCCCCAACCTCACGTGCAGCCCTACTCCCCCTTACACTTCCTTTCTCTCCCCGGAGAATCCGAACAACGGTCCATCCGAGGCCAAGATCCTTTTGGTTTCCACCTGCATCTCGTTGAAGGCCCTTTTAAAAATCACATTTACGGAGCTCCCATTATCCACCAGGATCTTGGAGACCGTAAAGTTTTCCACCGCTGTCTGGATCACCAAGGCATCACAGAATGGGTCCTCATACTCTGGCATATCCTCTGAAGAGAAGGTAATTTTTTCCAGTGGGGGTGGGGTTTGGGAGGTTGAGGCTACCCCCTTCCAGAACATGGTCTGGAGGCTCCCCTTTCGGGTGGCCTCGATCCCAATCCCTCCGTGGATGGCCCCGATTCCCCCCCCCCCCCCGGGTACCCACATCCACCCGGTCCTCGCACCTATCCTCCGCCTCCCCTTGCTGCACTTCCACGATCCTTACCGGCGGATCCTGCCTCCTCAATCCTCTGGCCTCTCTCATCTCCAAGAACTCTGAGCACGTGGCTGTTGCGTGACCTCCCTCCTGATGGAAGTCACAGAAAAGCAACGCCGCGCCACCCCTTCTTCCTTCTCCGCTTCCTCTTCTTCCTCCTCCTCGAGCTCCTCTTCCTCGACCGATCCCCATCGCCTCCTGCTGATGCTGAAAATGATCCCTCGCTCCCTATCTCCATGCCGGTTGGTCGAACCTCCTTGGCTCCCGGAAGTTATCCCTTCCCTGGAAGCCTCCTCCTAACTCCTGGGGGCGACCCTCATGAGGCCTCCAACCTATCCGGTTGTTCGGCTCTCGGGCCCCCGGGTGATTCTGTCCTTGGTGCCCCTGGCCTCGGGTTTCCTCCCTCCTTCTCTCTTCTCTCTGCTCCCTCTGCTCCTTTTGCTTTCCCACTCCTGGTTCCTTTGTGTCGTCCTTCGCCAACTTGGCTAACCTCCTTGCAAACGCCGGATTGGCCCTCTCAAAATCCATCTCATTCGCCGCCCTCTCCATAAGCTCCTCAAAAGAGATGGGGGCACCCTTTTCAACTCCATGCTAAAGAAGCCTGGCCTCAGTCCCAGGGTGAATGCAAGCATTAGCGTATACCCAGGGACCTCCTGGACCAGGAGGTTCTCCTCCTGAAACCGATCCACGTAGTGTCCCAACGTTTCATCCTGGCACTGCCTTACCGAGAACAAGCACTCTGCCTCCTTCTTACGCTTCTTCGATGTTGAAAACCTCAATAAGAAACCCCTCCACAGATCCTCGAAACAATAGATCGACCTTGCCGGTAACTGATGGAACCAGTCTCGCGCCTTCTCCTTCAAGGTGATGGCAAACAGTCGACACTTGAACGCATCCGTCATTTGTCTTATCGAAACCACATCTTCAAACCACTGCACATGTTGTACAGGATCATCCTTCCCCGAGTAGTAGGACATGTCGGGCTCCCGGAACCCTTCCGGCACTGGAGCCGAGATGACGAGTTCACTAAACGGGCTCTCGCCGACTGCTTGCCGAGAGGGCACGTCTCGCGGCCTTGGCTGGCTGGCCTGATCTGCGAGACCGTGCCCAGGGAAGAGCTATCGCACAGCTGCCTCCTTCTCGTCGTCCTCCGCAGGGATCTCCTTCCCGGGACGCTGGCCTGGGAAGAGTTCCCGTGCCGCCACGTCCCTCTCGCCAGCCTCCGCGGGGACCTCCTTCCCCGGGCGCTGACCAGGGGCGTTCTCGCCTAAGAGCGGGACCACCTCGATCGGGACCTGAGGTGTCGCCCACTCGCTCCTTGCCGAGAAGGCCAAGCTTATGGCTTGAATGACCTCTCGCCTGAAGTCCTCCAGCATTTTCCTCGTCGCCTCTTCTACCTGGGAGGGGGAACCTCCAAAACCAGATCCTTCTCCTTCACCTCCTGCCATAGGACCAAACTCAAACTTTTCTTGAACCGGCTACTTCCACGCTCACCGCACCAGAACTATTGAAGCCAAAATTGGACTTCGACAAATGTTTGCAAAATAGGGGCGTAGCCGACACCTACTTGGCCCAAGCTCCGACCTCCGACTGGTCGTGAAGGACTAAAAAACTGGCCCAAAGCCGCAGCAGGGAGGTCCCACCGCTTACCCGGAAGGTCACAGAGAGCTTCCCCTCCAAAGCCAAAAGCTGGGCTTGGAGTTCCTCAGAAGACAGTGTCGATGATTCCCCTTGGGAGTCCAAAAACAGTCCCTTCTGAAGAACCCCTATGGGCTTATTTATAGATTTCAGGATCTGAACTACCAATAGTAAAACTGCACTGGTCTGAAATTACCGGGGTACCCCTGGCTGGGTCTGCCAACAGCCAAACTACGCTGTTCTGAGGTGCTATATGCAGACCGCTAAGGGTAAGAGGGTAAAAATACCCGGGGTAGAAGAGTAAAAACCCCTGTTGACACGGAGGTACGAAAATGGCCTCTTCTCCCCCTGGTGAGTGGAGAAGCACCTGTCGGCGAGATGGACCCCACTACCCATCTCGCCTGCACCCTTTGCCGCGAGATCTTCTCACCACTGGAGACCCTCTCGCCTCTGGAGGCCCTCTCGCCTCTGGGTGCGGTATCCTGCCCACTGGAGAGCCAATCGCCTCGCCTCTTGCGAGTGGGCCCCCTGGTCCCATTCGCCTGTCCCGACCTATTTGTTTCCTCGAGAGCTTCTTTCGAGCCCGGGGTTGTACATATGAAGGCTCTTGCACCGCCTTTCGTAGCATCGATATATAGAATACATCATGTAAACACCTAAGCTCCACTGAAAGCTTCAACCGATAGGCTGCTTCACCAACCCGCTCCAGAACCTCAAACGGCCTAAGTTACCTCGGGCTTAGCTTTTTAAATCGCCGCACCCGCGAGACACCCTTGAACGGCTTGATCTTTAAGTACACCCAGTCGCCCACAACAAACTCCACATTCTGCTTGGCATTATAGTACTTGGCTTGCCGGTCCTGAGCGATAAGCAACCTCTCTCTAATGGTACGAACCAAAGAGGTAGCATCTTCCACCTCTTGGCGCTTGTACAACTTTAACTCACCCGTTTCTAACCAAGACAACGGCGTGCGAAATTTTCTACCATAAAGGGTCTCGAAGGGCATCATTTGAATACTCTCCTGGTAGCTATTGTTGTACGCAAATTCCACCAAATAACGATGGTCTTCCCATTGCTTTCCAAAGTCTAAGACACACATGCGGAGCATGTCTTCCATAGTCCTATTGACCCTCTCGGTCATCCCATATGTTTGTGGATGGAAGGCTGTGCTGAACTTTAACTTTATTCCCAACATTTGCAGCACTAGCTTCCAATCATTAGACGTGAACCGCCCATCTCGGTCACTCACGATGCTGCGGGGCACACCGTGAAGCCGCACTATGTTATCCACATATATCTTTGCCAACTTTTCCACCGGATCATCCTTCCTATGAGGAATAAAATGCGACACCTTCGTTAGCCGATCTACAACCACCCAGATGGCGTCGTTTCCCTTTTGCGACCTTGGCAAACCATGCACAAAGTTCATAGAGATGTTGTCGAATTTCCACTCCGGGATAGGCAAGGACTTCAGAAATCCTCCCGGCTTTTGGCACTCCGCCTTCACCAAGACGCAAGTTTGGCACTTCACCATGTAGAGCGCCACATCCTTCTTCAAACCCGGCCACCAAAATAATTTCTTGACATCACGGTACATCTTTGTGCTCCCCGGGTGAATTGAGTACTTGGTATGGTGTGTCTCGTACAACAATTCCACCCTCAAATTGCCCACACTTGGGACGCACAGACGACCATCTTTCCGAAGCAATCCATCCTCCACAACGAATTGGGAATTTGACCCATCCAGAGCCTCTACCATGAACTGCTTCATATGGTCATCCAAATCCAAAGTCTGCCGAATCCAATCAGCCAGGTCATATTGGACTTCAGTCCAATTCAGTACTGCTTCAGCACTTGATTGCTTATCTGCACAAACAATCTCCAACGCCTCCAACTCCCGAACCAACAGCTCATCATGCACCGATAGCCAATTGGCTTGAGTTGGGGCCCGACAACTTAACGCGTCCGCAACCGCATTACCTTTACCAGGCACGTTGTGGATCTTGAATGTATAGTCCCCCAGGAACTCCATCCATCTACGCTGCCGCATATTCAGATCTTTCTGATCAATCAAATACTTCAGGCTCTTGTGATCGGTGTAGATATCAATCTTCACACCGTACAAATAATTCCTTCATAGCTTCAAGGCAAAAATCACGGCCGCTAACTCCAAGTCATGGACCGGATAGTTCCTTTCGTGCACTTTCAACTGTCTCGAGCCATAAGCTATCACACTTCCGTGTTGCAGTAGCACGCAACCCAAACCTCTGCCCGAAGTGTCGCTATAAATCTCATAACCTTCGGTCCCACTCAGCGAACTCAGCACAGGCGCCGTAGTCAACTGACATTTCAACTCCTCAAAATCTCGCGCGCACTCCGGCGTCCAAACGAACTTCTGCTCCTTCCTCGTCGAAGTAGTGAGGGGTAACGCTATCCGTGAGAAGTTCTCTATGAAGCGCCTATAATATCCGGCAAGCCCCAGAAAGCTCCGAACTTCCGCTACCGTAAAAAGCTCAGGCCACTCCCGTATCGCAACAATCTTCGCCGGATCCACTGCAATACCTTCTCCACTCACTATATGACCGAGGAACGCCACTGAGGACAACCAAAACTCGCACTTCGAGAACTTGGCGTACAATTGATTCCTCCTTAGCGTCTCCAAAACCAAATGAAGATGCTTGAAGTGATCTTCCTCACTCTGCGAGTACACCAAAATATCATCGATGAAAATGATCACAAAATGGTCCAAGTACTCCCTGAAGGTCCTGTTCATCAAATCCATGAACACTGACGGCGCATTAGTCAGCCCAAACGGCATGACCGTAAACTCATAATGTCCGTATCTCATACTGAACGCTGTCTTCGGGATATCACTCTCCCTTATTTGCAGCTGATAGTACCCGGACTTGAGATCCAACTTCGAGTGCACTGTCGACCCGACCAACTGATCAAAAAGATCATCGATCCGGGGGATCGGGTACTTGTTCTTTTCTGTCAACTTGTTGAGCTCCCGATAATCAATACATAGCCTCAAGCTTCCGTCCTTCTTCTTAACAAAGAGGACCGACGCTCTCCAAGGCGAAGAACTTGGGTGCACATACCCTTGCTCCAACAACTCTTGCAGTTGAACCTTCAGCTCCGCCATTTCCTTAGGCGCTAGCCGATATGGAGAGCGTGACACAGGCTTTGCACCTGGTACGAGCTCTATTGTGAAATCTATCTCCCGTTGAGGTGGGGCTCCACGAAGATCTGCGGGGAACACATCAGGGTACTCCGATACCACCGATATACTATCCAATGTAGGCTTTGGCTTTGTAATCCCCACTAGTGTAAAGAACAGCCCTGCACCAGCACGAACCTCCTTCACCACCTGAAGAGAAGATATCAATGTCTTGCTCGACCCCTTCAAGCCCATGAAAGTCGTCTTACGACCTGCTCCCAGCTTGACTTCCTTGCGACCGCAATCAATATAGGCCCGCTGCTCCGAGAGCCAGTCCATGCCAAATATAACGCCGAACTCCACCAACGGAAGTAACGACGCTTGCAGATCGAACTCCTGATTCCCAATGTGAATCTTAACACCGCAGATTCTATCTGCGTGCATCGAACACCCATTGGGCAACAACACATCCAACTTATCCTTTTCCATCGAAGAAGGTACTCCGATGCATGATATAAATCCTTCGGACAAGAAGGAGTGTGAAGCTCTCGTATCGAAGAGTGCTCTTGCCGGATTTTCACAAATCAAAACAAATCCTAAACAAGTAGTGGTAAGGTAACATGTGCATAACAAGTATTTAAAGAAATTAACTTGCTATAAATTAAACCGTACCTGTCACCACATCCGCCTGTTTGATGGCCTCATGTTGGCCAAGATTATACACCCTTGGTTGGGCCGGAGCATAATGGGACGCGGTTGACTCCACTGCCTTGCCATTCTCTTCATAACTTGCTCCCGGCTTCCTTTCGGACTTGGGACGTCTGCTCCAACAATCACGGGCAAAGTGCCCCAACTTTCCACAAGTAAAGCAAGCACCCGGGGTTCGACCCGTAGTCTCCCCAGAAGCACCAGAAGAAGGAGCTGGACCCGAAGTCCTAGACTTCTTAAAGAATCTTCGATAGTCGTCACTTTGAATTCAGACTTCTTGTCACCCAAGATTTTCTTTGCTTGTACCTTCTTCATGTCCTTCTCCAAGGACCGGGCCATGTTGACCAAGGTTAAGAAACCCTACGTCATCGTCCCCAAGAGTAGTAACCTCAACTCATCTCTCAACCCTTCGTAGAATCGATTCGTCTTGCGCTCCTCATCCGCAATGGTGGAGCTAGCATATCAACTCAAACGAGTAAACTCATGGAGATATTCAGCCACGTTACTGTCTCCTTGAACCAAATTCAGGAACTCGTTCTCCAACGCTATCCTCTGCGCCGAAGGGAGGTATCGAGCTAAGAACAATCTCGAGAACTCCTCCATTGAGACATCTACAAGTTGCCTACCTCTCAATAGATACAGCTCCAATCCTTCCCACCATAATCTCGCTTCACCGTCTAGAAGGAACATAGCAATGGTGGTCATTTGCCACTCCTCTGTCTCCGTCGCTGTCAAGACTCTCTTCATACGGGAGAGCCATTTTTCAGCTTGAGATGGGGTTCCCAACCCCGAGAATACCGGAGGATTAAAGCTCATGACATGTTTGAGCTGTCTCTCGGTTGCCCTCCTTGGCACCAACGGTTCCTCTACTACCTACTCCACTCTTCTCTGCTCAGCCGCTTGCAGCGGTACCTGCTCCATCGCAGGAGCGGGCTGCTGCATTTGCCTTGTAGGCTGCGCATTAATCATGGCAAACACTGCTTCGGCCACCAATCGCATGGTCTCAGCCGATGGAGGTGTTGTAGGAGCATCATTTGTTGCACTGCTAGCCTCAGAAACTCGACGTTCCGACGGCCCAACACCACTTCTGGTCACCTATAGTGGTACAAAACATCGTTAAGCGACCAAATAAAATTGCAAATAGCAATTATATGAACACACAGGTTCCCCAAACACATGTATTTTCATTCCTAAGTGGACATTCATGGGTTCTTTTACTTTTATAATGATGACGCACACACATGTGCTCACCACCCCTTAAAAGAATTCGTCCACGAATTCATTTTAAGCCTGACCAAAACCAGTAGTCTGATAATAAATTGTAACATCCCCTATCAGTCGCATAGCATATAGCAGTAGGTCCGGCCGGGGCCCGACGCCATATACCACAGACAGACCGGGTGGTTACTCAATGGAAATCATTCAACCAATCATAACGTTCTACACAGAGCATTCTAGCGGAAGCAGTTTTATAAGTTGCAATTAAAAGAACCCAGCAACACGCATGAATGTCCACTAAACACCAAATAGGAATGTAGTACATACAGAAGTACAGGCTTTAAGGCCTTACAAAATGGTTTACTCAATATTACATGTTTTCCATACCACGGCACGCAGGCCGGTCATACATGAATAAAAGCAAGTAAACACTCCAATTAGGCCTTCAAGGGTCGGCTTCGCAATTTGGGCTTTAGCCCGCTATTAACTGCTTGGTCCAGCATCACCTGCAAGCAACAAACCACCGCATGGTGGCAAACAAAAGCAACGGTCAGCAATGCTGACCAAATTATAACGATCCCGCCCCCAACTCGGGGCGGCGATGCTCCTTCCCTACACTTATTAGCAAAACCAAGCAGTATATAAATATACATTTCATCACAGGCGTTGGCTCGCACGGCCACACACCCCGTGCACTCAGGGCACATTATCGGTGAACCGGCCAATGTCACGTCAATTTAAGCCATAGACATTCCGGACTCACCACCGCCACTTTGACGGCCAAACATATGAGCATTTTGTCTTCTTGGCATGGGTCACGTCAATTTAAGTCATAGACCGCCGAAGACCCTCATCTATGCCAACGGCTCTAACCGAACGACATAGAACGGGTACGGTTCCATCTAACCCGTACTCACATCGCAACGACAATTTAAGCCATATGCGCGGGTCAAACTTCTCCCGAGTCCCGTTTCCATCACACTTCACATAACCCGGTTATGTTCAAGTTGGCTCCCAGGCCACCAAGTTGGCAAGATCACGCATCCGCCCAGTTTTTCGGGTGCACCTTAGGGTTAATCCCCAAGGCTCCCTGTTGCAATCTACCACGTAGAAAACCCGAAAAACAAATAATCGCACGGAGTCTTCTCCGGCATTTATGCAATGCAACATCACCGATCCAAACCAACATGTTCGGATAGGCTTCACACATCATGTTTATGTCCGTTCTCGCTTACGGACTCTACACAATGGGGACTATTCATGTCTACCCGAAGGAACGCCTCAAACTCACCGCTAACTCGCAAGAGCGGGCTTCCTATGCAAAAGAAGGAGAGCTTCACATGCTCAAGAAGAGAATCGTTACCCTAGCGTTCTTCCTTGGCGCCATGGAAATGTAAGCGGATGAAAAAAACCGCACTCTATTTGCCTTCGTAGATCCAAAGTCGGCTCGCGATTTAGAGCTCTAAAACTCCTCCAACGACTGGATCTAAGCTCCTTCTTACTCCTTTGCTCTTCCCTCTCTCTAGGATTTAGACAGAGAACTCACAGCAGGAAAAATAATGGTTCTGAATCCCTTCTATCGGGTATAACCCTTTCGGGAATAACCACAGCCGTCTGATCCCACTAAAAGAAATGCACGACACGATCCAGGTATGACCTGGACGAATGGGGCTAAACACCGCATGGTAAACTTACAGGAGCAGGACACGTCCGCGTCAATGTTGGAACAATTAGTCAACTCCCTCCAATCCCGTGTGTCAACATTCCGTGTCGACAGAGCTAATCACGCCACAAATCCCCGCGCTCGACGATCGTCTACCGCTGCCATAATCGTCGAACGGAGCTTCTTTGGCCAAATTGTCAAACGCGCCAAAATCGTCGAACACAGAAAATTGCCTGTTAGACGAACACGTGGCCCGATCATCGACCGCAACATTTTACCAGATCGTCGAGCGCTGCTCGACGATCGTCGAGCCTAGAATGCTGACCTGATCATTGAATGCAGATAGTTGGCCCGATCGTCGAACGGAGAAATTTGGCCCGATCGTCGAACGCAGATTTCTGCCTTAACGTTTAGCCAGTTCTTTGAACTACCCCGATACGCCCTGGGACACACCCGTGACCCATGCCGTGTACCCCTGCCAAATTCCAAATTTGGTATAGATCGTCACCCATCGCTCCTTTGAGTTTCGGGGCGTTACACTTGCCACCATCCGAAACTTCTCCTGAAGAACCAGATAGCCGTCCTTCAAGCTCACGTAATGATCATTCCAAGTGACGACAATTTGTATCAAGGCCTAGATCTACAAGAAAATGACAAATAAAAGTCAGTACAATGCAACAACAAAAGAGAACCAAAAATAATCAAACTCGCTTACCACTTCATTCATTGCCATTAAAGAAGAAGACATTCTCGGAGCAGCCGCCTCCACAGGGGGATCCCGAGGGTAAAACATCTGAGCACATATACCTCAGGAGTAGGCCCGCTTCAACCATCAAAAGGAGTAATTGTTGGGTACATTGGAAAATGTGTACCAGATTTAAAGATGCCTCACCCTACTCAATGATATACATCAAGGTGTATTTGATGTGCTTTGAGTTTATATGTACAGGTTAAGTAATTGCAGGAAATGCAGAAAAGTTTCTAAGTCCATGTGTCGACACCTAGAGGTGAAGTGTCGACACATATGAAGGCTTGTGTCGATACCTAGAGAAGCTGTGTAGACACTTGGAGTAATTCTGTCGACACCAGGAAAGGCAGAGTTGACACCAGAAGAAAAGTGTTGACACATACAGGCAGTGTCGACACACTGTGAAGAATTGTCAACATAATCTGTGTCGACACTTAGAGACAGTGTCGACACCCAGAGAAACTTTGTCGACATCAAATGTGTCGACACCAGGAGGTTGTGTCGACACTCAGCAAGCTTCAACAAAGTTAAAGTACTTATGTCGACACAAAGGAGATGTGTCGACACTCAACAAGTTTCAACACATGAAGGCATGTGTCAACACAAAGGAGATGTGTCGACACTCAGCAAGTTTCAACACATGAAGGCATGTGTCGACATAAAGGAGATGTGTCGACACTCAGCAAGTTTTCAACACAAGAAGGCATGTGTCGACACAAAGGAGTTGTGTCGACACACAGCAGAATTCAACTACGTGTTAAAGAAGAAGTACTTGTGTCGACACACAGAATCAGTGTCGACACATTCAACACAAGGCTTGTGTCGACACACAGAATCAGTGTCGACATATTCTGAAGAAGCAGTATCGAGAAGCTGTTACAATAACACAAGAAGTTCTGTCAACACCATCAAGGCTAGTGTCGACACTTAGTCTACATGTGTCGACACTTAGTCTATTTGTGTCGACACATAATGACTATCTGTCTCGACACTTTCAGACAGTGACAGTGATTTCAAGAAGTGACTGGATGACTTGATAGCTGCCATTTCAACCGGTCAACTGCAACTATCAGAGCTGTCAGGAGGTTGTTAGAATCCGTATCAGCCGGTCACCATGGAGAAAGTTTATATAAAGGCTTTTTTCTTTCAACAGTGTGTGACAATCAATCAGCAGATTATTCATTGAAGATCAATAACAGATTGAAGATCTACACAGAGATCTAACAACACAAAAGAAGAAGACCTTTGATAGAAGATCTAAGAAGTTGGAGAGAGAGAGCTCCTTCTAAGGAGAGCAGCTGCTGAACCAGGCTGCTAAGTAAGATTCAGATTGAGATCTAAATCTCAAAACAGAAGTTGATTGAAGATCATCTTCACAGGAGATTCAACCCTACTGTGTTCTAATTCAAGAAGCTTTGAAGAAAGCTAAGGGAGGTTGATCTCTACTAAGTTCTTCCAAGAACTTATCAAGAAGCCAGTCAACTCATCTCTCTCTGTCAGGGTTGTGGTTAATTACTTTGTATAATCAAATTCCTGTAGGATCTTGTATAGATCTGAGCTGTAAGCCTATTTTATAAAGGCTGAGTGTAGGAGACTGTGTGTTCTGAGTGTAGGTCTTGTTGAAGACTGGGGTAGGGCTTTGTGCCTGAGTTTTAGGAGACTTTGTTCTCTGAGTGTAGGTCTTGTTGAAGACTGAGTGGTAGGGCTTATTTCCTGAGTTGTAGGAGTGGGGACACTCTGAGTTGTAGGAACCTGTTTGGGGTTCTGAGCTGTAAGATCTGAGGATCTGAGGAGAAGTGCTGAAGTTAGGCCGAATCTAGTACACTACTAGATAGGCGAAGGGGGAAAGTGGATGTACCCAGACCATGGGGAACCACTGTAAATATTGTGCGCACTCTGTGTACATTTGTTTTTGTAGTTGCTGTGTTGTGATAGTTGTAGAATTACATTTGCTGTACAGTGTTTCTACCTTAAAATTAAAAAGGAAAAGTACACCTATTCACCCCCCTCTAGGTGGTTAGGCACTATTTATTTTAAGTGGTATCAAAGAGAGGTTACTCAAAAAGGGACATAACAGTCTGAGTAAGATCCTGTAGATAGATTCAGAACAAACAAGAATCGAGAAAATGGGTTCTAGTGAGAATCACAAAGAGCTGGGGTCCATGAAATTGCCAATATATAGAAAAGAGATATTTGGCATATGGAAAGAGAGGGTGAGACTCTTTATGGAAGCTTCTGACCCAAGGATATACATTACAGTGAAAGAAGGCCCATATGTGCCAATGAAGATATCCATTCTAGATGCAAATCAGAAAACTCCCAAGGACTTCTCTGAAATGACTAAAGATGAAATCATTCTGGCCACTATGGACAAGAGAGCCCAGAATATAATTGTTAGTGTCATTGATGATGCAACATTTCAGAACTTAATTTATTGTAAAACCTCTAAAGAAATGTGGGACACATTAATAGTTTATATGGAGGGATCAGAAGAATTAAGATAAGATAAGAAGTACTTGTTAAATCAGAAATATGAAAGCTTCAGACAAGGAAAGTCTGATACCATTATAGAATGTTACAAGAAGTTCTATAGGATTGTTAATGAGTTGATGTCCTATGGAAGAGAATTCATCAACTATGAGCTGAATGACAAGTTTTTAAGATCTCTGACTAAAGACTGGAACACCAAGATTTGTGTCATTAGGGAAGTGGCCAAACTAGCTGACATATATCCTCCAACTTTGTTTGGAAAACTGCTATCTTATGAGATGCAATTAATGGCTAGAAAGGAGGAAGAGAAGAATACTAGAGTGGAGCACAAGGAAAAGACTGTGGCCTTCAAGACTGAAGCCACTAGGAAGTATAGAAGCAAGTCTCCATCTCCACCTCAAATAGTTGTTGATGCTGTGACAGATAATTCAGATAGCAAGAATTCAAATAGCAGTGAAAGTGATGAAGACTTTGCTGCTTTTACTATGTATTTTCAAAAGTTTCTGAAGAAGAAGCAGTGGAGGTCTAAGCCTTCCACTTCTCAGCCAAAACATGACTACTATCAGAAAAGAAAGTCATCAAGGAATGATAAAAGCAGGTCCAAGCCAAGCAAAGCTACATCCTCAAAGACTGTGTGCTATTGCTGCAATAGACAGAGACATGTAGTGGCTGACTGTCCTGAAAAGAGGAAGGAGTCAGCTGACAAAAAGAAGACTCAGTTTAAGGGCAAAAAGGAAAGGTCCTTTGTTGCTAAGAAAGACAAGAGTCTGACTGATCAGTCATCTTCAGAAACAGAATCAGAAGCTGAAGCCTACATTGGATTATTTGCTGAAGAGGAAGAATATGAGTTCATGCAGCTAATGAACTCAATTTATGAGCATGAAGATCATCAGTGCAAGGGACTAATGGCTTTATCTGAAGGAGACAAAGACCTGGATCAGCCTGGACCAAGTAAGGTACAAAGTTGTTCTTCTAGTTCAATTTATAGTACTAAGTCAGAATCAGATACATCTGCATCAAGTGATGTGGGTGGGTCTGAATCTGAAGGAGATATTCATCAGTTAATTGATGAATATAGGGACTTGTTGCAGGCCTTGAAGAAAAGCAAAAACTTGGCCAAAACTCAGGCAAAGGAGATTGCTAGTCTTAAATTGGCTGCTGCTGATTCATACAAGTTGTTAGATCAAAAACTGAATGAAATTGCCAGGCTGAAGAACATTACTGTTATTCAGATGGGTACTAATACATTTAAGAATGATCAAATTAGAAATCTGGAGGTTAGACTTTAGAAGGAGAGAGAGATTGTAGCAAGTTTCTCTAAACCTAAATCTGTTTTACCCTTGATAGATGAGTTTGTACCTCAAAAGGGTAAGACTGGATTGGGGTTTACAAAACCTACCTGGACAGCTAGGTCCAAATCTAAGGGCAAAGCCCTAGCACTAAACAAGAAGCCTGCAGTAGATAATCCAGCCAGGGTTATACCTAAACAAAGGTACAACAGGTTTGAGTGCTGGTGTTGTGGCAAGATAGGCCACTTTGCCATAGATTTTTGGCACAATTCAAGGGTCAAGGAGAGTAGAAAACTGCCTGCTAGAAGAGCTACAGGTAGTTTTGTTAAAAGTCAGACTAACCTGCACCAAGGACCTAAGAATTATTTGGGTTCTAAGGTTAAGTAATCTGTTTTGCAGGTGAGTCCAAGTGGCCATGCCCCTATATGGTACTTGGACAGTGGATGTTCCAGGCACATGACTGGAACTAGGGGGTTGCTGAAGGACTATACACCTATCAAGGATGACCCTAAAGTTACCTTTGGTGGTTCAGAAAAAGGAATCATCAAAGGCTTTGGTAACATTTCTAGTAACCAAATTACAATTACTCAAGTGGCTTATATAAAGGGTTTGAAACATAACCTCATTAGCATAAGTCAGCTGAGTGATTTAGGATATGACATCTCATTTGTCAAGAATGGTTGTCATATCAAAAGGTCAAGTGATCAAAAGATTATTCTGACAGGTTATAGGAAGAGAAATGTCTATTGTCTTGACTTTGTATGAGAGAACAATGTTTCTCCTATTTGTCTTGTAGCTGATGAGAAAGTCTCACATTGTGTTAAATGGCACAAGAGATTGGCTCATCTTAACTATAAGATAATTGGCCAACTCTTTAGCAAAGAGTTAGTGAGGAATGGTCCTCAAGTTAAGTGTAAAAGGATGAGATATGCTCAGCTTGTCAAAAAGGCAAGCAGACCAAATCCACCTTTCATAGCCTTGAGAACAAGGATTCTGTGAGGTGTCTATACCTCTTGCATATGGATCTTTTTGGTCCTATGCCAGTTCACAGTCTAGGTAGGAAGGTCTACACATTTGTGGTAGTAGATGACTATTCAAGATATTCCTGGGTGTTCTTCCTAAGACAAAAATCTGAAACCCCAAGTATCTTATATAGTTTTGTTAAACAAATTCAGAATGAATTGGACAGTACAGTGGTCAAAATCAGAAGTGACCATGGTACTGAATTTCAGTCTGAAAGTATGACAAAATTGTGTGAAGAGTTTGGGATTTTTCAGGAATTTTCCTCACCAAGAACACCTCAGCAAAATGGTATTGCTGAAAGGAAGAATAGAACATTGATAGAGGCTGGTAGAACCCTATTGAGTGACACTTCTCTCCCAGAATATTTCTGGGCTGAGGCAGTAAATACTACTTATCATATGATCAATAGGGCTACTATCACCAAGAGCCACAAGAAGACCCCCTATGAGATTGTGAAGGGCAGAAAACCAAATTTATCCTATTTCAGGATCTTTGGTTGCAAGTGCTATATACTTAACAATGGAAAGTCTTATCTAACCAAGTTTGCTGTCAAATCCAAAGAGGGGATCTTTGTTGGGTACAGCAATAATAGTAAGGCTTATAGGGTCTACAACTTGATTACTCAAGTTGTAGAAGAGTCTGTACATGTAGTTTTTGATGAAGCAAGACTCATTAACTATGAATTGCCAAGTAGTATTTGCAGCTCTATAGGTATAACTGATAGGCTGGACAAGCTTACCATAATAGAAGGTTCTTCTGCAAGTCAGCAAGTGGAAGATGGTGGCTGCTGTCCAGGGGGAGTACAAGATACTCCTGATGCTAAAGAAGACCAAGAGGTGCAGCTAAATGAAGAGACTGAAGGTGTACAACCTGAAGACAGGCTGCCTCCAGCAAATAGATACTTAAAAGATCATCCAGCCAATCAAATAATTGGAGATCCCAGACAAGGAGTTCAAACAAGGAGCAGGAATCTAAGTACAGTTCTTTACTCCAGCTTCCTATCCCAAGTGGAACCAAAGAAGTTTGAAGAAGCAATTCTAGACCCTCATTGGATTGAGGCCATGCAAGAGTAGCTGAATCAATTCAAAAGATGCAAGGTCTAGAAGCTAGTTCCTAAACCCAAGGACCACAATATTATTGGAACTAAGTGGATCTTTAGGAACAAGTTGGATGAGAATGGAATCATTATAAAGAATAAAGCTAGGTTGGTTGCAAAAGGATATAAGCAGGAAGAAGGTATTGATTTTGATCAAACCTTTGCTCCAGTAGCAATACTGGAAGCAATAAGGATGTTCCTTGCCTATGCAACATATCAAGGGTTTAAGGTATATCAAATGGATGTAAAGTTAGCTTTTCTGAATGTAAATCTGAAGGAAGAAGTCTATGTAGAGTATCCATCAGGTTTTGTTGATTCTCTTAAACCTGATTATGTATATAGACTTAGGAAGGCTTTGTATGGGTTAAAACAAGCCCCAAGGGCTTGGTATGAAACCCTGTCTAGTTTTCTCATTGAGAACAAATTCTCAAGGGAGAAAATAGACAAGACTCTATTCCTTAGGGAATCTAAAGGCAAGATTATCTTAGTCCAAATATATGTAGATGACATAATATTTGGGTCTACAGAAAGTAGTCTTTGCAGAAAGTTTGCAAAACTTATGCAAGGATAATTTGAAATGAGTAGTATGGGGGAACTTAAGTTCTTCTTGGGTCTCCAAGTTAGACAGACTGAAGATGGCTTGCTCACATGCCAGTCTAAGTTCACCCTAGAGTTGATAAAGAAGTATGGTATGGAATCATCCACTACCATGAAAACTCCTATGGGGTCAAGCATGTCTCTAAGCAAAGATGATGTAGGGAAACCTGTAGATAAAACTTTGTATAGAGGGATAGTTGGCTCCCTACTGTATTTGATTGCTAGTAGACCAGATATCATGTATGCTACATGTGTTTGTGCTAGGTACCAAGCATGCCCTAAAGAATCTCATCTGACTGCAGTCAAAAGGATTTTGAGATATCTTAAGGGCACACCTTATCTGGGCCTTTGGTACCCTAGGAATGGAGATTTTGTACTGTCAGGTTATTCAGATGCAGATTTTGCAGGCTGCAAGGAAGATAGGAAGAGTACTACAGGAACTTGTCAATTTCTAGGTGGAAGGCTGGTGTCTTGGAGTAGTAAGAAGCAGACCAGTGTGGCCATCTCCACAGTTGAGTCAGAATATGTTGCTGCAGGAAGCTATTGTGCACAACTTTTATGGATTCAACACCAGCTAGAAGACTATGGTATTCAAGTAAGTAGAACACCTTTACTTTATGATTCTACAAGTGTCATTTCAATTGCAAATAATCCTGTCTCCCATAGTAGGACTAAGCACATAGAAATCAAATACCATTTTCTTAGAGAATATGTAGAAAAAGGAGACATTTCACTAGAATATGTTAAAATAGATAATCAGATAGCTGATATGTTTACTAAGCCCCGAGATGAAACCAAATTCAATAATTTTAAAATTGAATTAGGAATGTTAAACTTAGAATATTTTAAAAAATTGGCTAAGTAAAATGGTGTCGACACACAGAGTTCTCTGTGTCGACACATAGAAGTGGTGTCGACATTTCAGAGAAATGGTGTCGACACATCTAGACAGTCTGTGTCGACACTTCAGAGAATTAGTGTCGACACATGCAGAGTAGGTGTCGACACATTCAGGGTGTTGTCGACACTTAGGATTTACACAGAATTCGTCCAGTAGAGTTTCGACTAATCGTCGAGCTGAGATGTATAAGTGTCGACACATATATTCTGTCGACTATATTTGTGTCGACACATAGTTGTCGAGACATTAGAAGTAAGTGTCAACACTTTTCAATAGTGTCGACACATTTCAAGTATTTTGACGTGCCTTTTCACCTTCGATTTTAGAAAAGTATAAATAGGTCTTCACCATTTTTTGTCGACACGCTCACCATAGTTTCGAGACCAAACTTGTGTGTCGACATTTCCCTTCTCTAAATTCAAAATTTTTTCAAACCCTAACGGAGCCCAAGCTAGAAGAGAACATCAATGAAGGTTATGAGCTCGTGCGACACGCCTTTGACGACGCGGAACCAGAAATCCAAGGTGTGGTAACCCTAGTTGCAGAGACTGAGTTAGAGTATCTTGTTTCAGAACCAATCAAGATTTGGAAGAAGGAGGTCCTTGAATTCTTTAGTGCAGCTACACTTGATGAAACTAGACTCAAGATTAAGTCCACAGTCCATGGGGCAAAAGTAAAAATCACCCAGAAAAGTCTAAGAAAGATTCTACATCTACCTAGAACTAAAGAAGAGGAAGATGTACCTACATCAAAGACAAGGGAGGCACTGCAATGGTGTGGACTTGATTCAAGCATGAAGATTGGATCAGTCTTTAATAGGAAAGGCATAAACATGCAGGGCAAGTTCTTGTCTGAAATAGTAGGCAAGGTAATTCTGAGCAAGTCAGGTGGGCATGATAGAATATCAGCTCACATGTTCAGTTTAATGATAAGGATAATTTTCCAACTTAAAACTGATTGATCAGCAGTAATGTTTGATAAGATAAAGGAAAGTCTGAAGAAGCCCAATCTGGGTAGGATTATGAGTTTATACTTAGCTGGAAGTATCCCTGAAGTCATGAACCAAGCTGCTAGTTCTAAGATAAATTATATGAGGAGAATGGATGTTAGGATTATCTCAAGGCAGGATAGGGTGTTGACAAAGGAAATGCCTACTCCTGAAAAGGAAGTTTCTCATCAGAAGAAGAAGAAGAAGAAAGCCATTGTGGCTCCTGAATCCTCCAGTAGCTCAGAAGAGCATGTGGTTTTTAGTTCTGATGATGGAGAGGCTGGGAATGCTGGACAGTCACCATCAAGAAATGGAGATGCATAGAGGTAGGGGGAGCTACCATCTGCTATCCCCATTCACCTAGATCCACTCCAGGGGGAGCCTCAACATGTGGATGAGCCAACTCACTTAGATAGTGAAAGGGCAACCCAAATAATTCTTGAGGTAATCAATGAAGTTAATCAATCTATTTTCAATATTAAGGATGAAGTATTGACTGAATCATTACTTGATGTTGATCAGCAAACTCAAATACATAGTCAACAATAAGATGTTGTCATGGAAAACACATCAGTTGCAGATCATACTCCTGAGATAAGAGACTCTCCAGACCATACTCAACAGGAGTTTACACTAGAAGAGTTGTTCCTTGATTTATTACAGGCTGATTTTCAGTGAGAGAGAGCAGCTGTTGAGGGGTAGAAGGCCCATCTTGAGGGGGAGCATGTAGAGGAAACTGTAAGAAGTGAGAATGAGGAGCAAAGGAATGCTGAGGAGCTACCAAGAGCAGAGAAGGAATTGCCCCTACTCCACAGGATAGAGTGGACATTGCTAGTACTTCTGACTCTGAAGATGAAGAGGCTGCAAGAGCCAAGAAAAGAAAGCTACAGGTTTTCAAAAGGAGAAGTCAGACCTACATGAAAGCACTGCAAACCATTGTTCCACAGCCTGCCCCAACTGCTGATTATAGTTCTTTGTTGGTGGCTTTGTAGCTCAAAATGGATGAGCAAAGGAAGGCTCTACAAACTTATATGGATGAAGGACATAAATCCCTTCAATTTGATCTGGCTCAAGATATAAAGTCTATTAGATTTGAAGTTAATCAAACTAAGAAAGAAATGACTGATTGTTTTCATAAAGGAGGCAATGCAGTGGTATATCTGGCTACTCATCAAGAGAATATAAAGAAACAGGTTGATGATATGGCAGAAAAACAAGGATATGTTCTGGAAAACCAGATTAGAATGAATGACAAATTAACTAAATCACATAATGTGATAGTAACTAAAATGCAGAATCTTGCAGCTACTCAGACTGCAGCAAGGACTACTGCCCAGGCTGAGTTTGACAAGCACTTACAAGAAAGCCTAACTGCTGTTAAAACTGTCATTGAAGATTCTCAAAAGGCTATCACTGAAAAGCTCCAAAAGTTAAAACCTTTTTATAAAGATGGTGTTAACTATTTTAATGCTCAGATTAGATTTCAGAAGGATGATCTTAGGGATTATATAGAAAGAGAAGTCATAAAGGGGGAGAGGGTATTAGTCAAAGTAGGCTCTGACCATGCTAAATGGATTTCAAACAGCATCAGAGCTACCCTTGGATATCCACCCTTGTGTGATGATGATAATGTAGCAGAATCTGGGATAAATCCTGCATATTTTGGAGGTGAGCAAGCTGAAGTGGCTCAGGTGATCTACCCTCCTGCAGATTTTGACATGGTACATCAGGAGGTACAATCTATGTATAGCCCTCCTGAGGGTAATCAGAATATTATTCTTGAGAAAGTAGTACAGCATGTGCCAGAGGCAGTATTAAAAGAGCAAGAAGCTCAATTATCCAAGAAGAGGTTCAGAGAACAGGCTGAATTAAGGCCAGATTTTGAGCAATGGAGCCCAACTTCCAGAAATATTATACCAACTGCTTGGAAGGCTGCAAAGGATAATATCCTAGAAAGGGGCAAATGGTATTCTGAGCAGGAGTGAAGAAAACATGAAGCTAAGCAAGAGGCCATTGCACAGTACAGAAGAAAGGCTAAACTAGGGAAGCTACCTCCTAATGCACAGGAGCCTAGCAAGTATTTCTCTAAGCCTTATCATTATTTTGAGAGACAGAAGATAAGGGCTGAAGAACAGAAGAAGAAAGATCTTAAGGGAAAGAAGCCTGCTGATGACAATGATGCTCCAGTTAAAGCCAAGATTCAATCTGGAAAGGGCATTGTTATCAAGGAGCTAGAGCAGCCATATGATAGAATTTTCTTAAGTTTACAACTTTGTAATCATTTGCATTAAACTCCATGTAAACTTTTGATTAATAAAACTTTTGGAAGTTGTAACAAAACAATGTTTAATGTTCAATGTATTACATTGTTATTCTAAGATAATTATTTATACATGTTTTGTTTATACATGTTTAGTATTTACCCTGTCATATAATACTGTTATACATCATATTGAGTATTTGTTATATATGGTGTATATCATTGACTAAGGGTTATGACTTCTCCAAATATGGGGAGATTGTTGGGTACATTGGAAAATGTGTACCAGATTTGAAGAATCCTCACCCTACTCAATGATATACATCAAGGTGTATTTGATGTGCTTTGAGTTTATATGTGCAGGTTAAGTAATTGTAGGAAATGCAGAAAAGTTTCTAGTCCATGTGTCGACACCTAGAGGTGAAGTGTCGACACTTATGAAGGCTTGTGTCGACACCTAGAGAAGCTGTATCGATACTTGGAGTAATTGTGTCAACAACAGGAAAGGCAGAGTCGACACCAGAAGAAAAGTGTCGACACATACAGGCAGTGTTGACACACTGTGAAGAATTGTCAACATAATCTGTGTCGACACTTAGAGGCAGTGTCGACACCCAGAGAAACTTTGTCGACATCAAATGTGTCGACACCAGGAGACTATGTCGACACTCAGCAAGTTTCAACAAAGTTAAAGTACTTGTGTCTACACAAAGGAGAAGTGTCGACACTCAGCAAGTTTCAACACATGAAGGCATGTGTCGACACAAAGGAGATGTGTTGACACTCAACAAGTTTCAACACATGAAGGCATGTGTCGACACAAAGGAGATGTGTCGACACTCAGCAAGTTTTCAACACAAGAAGGCATGTGTCGACACAAAGGAGTTGTGTCGACACACAACAGAATTCAACTAAGTATTAAAGAAGAAGTACTTGTGTCGACACACAGAATCAGTGTCGACACATTCAACACAAGGCTTGTGTCGACACACAGAATCAGTGTCGACATATTCTGAAGAAGCAGTGTCGAGAAGCTGTTACAACAACACAAGGAGTTCTGTCAACACCATCAAGGCTAGTGTCGACACTTAGTCTACTTGTGTCGACACTTAGTCTATTTATGTCGACACATAATGGCAATCTGTCTCGACACTTTCAGATAGTGACAGTGATTTCAAGAAGTGACTGGATGACTTGACAGCTGCAATTTCAACCGGTCAACTGCAACTGTCAGAGCTGTCAGGAGGTTGTTAGAAACCGGATCAGCCGGTCACCATGGAGAAAGTTTATATAAAGCCTTTTTTCTTTCAACAGGGTGTGACAATCTGAATGTCCACCTAGTGTCAACTATCTTCACCTATGGGGGGGGAATAGGTGACGTGCAGTGTTTTTGCGGAATTTAAGAATGTACCTGCACAATAAAAATAAACAGCACAGCACATAGAATACACAAGCAATTTATAGTGGTTCCCCGACTTGGGTACATCCACTTTCCCCCTTCGACCTATCTCCCACCAAGGGACGACTCGGTCTCTTCTCTGACAGGATTGAAATCCAATCCCTGCACTATCAGAAGGAACCCTTCCACACGTAGGAGTCAACACTCCCACAAAATAGGTTGCACTCAACCCTTACAACTAGGAACCAACGTTCCTTTACAACAAAAGTAAAACTAGAATGTACAAGAGATACAAACTACGTTTGGAGACTAAGGCGTTCCTCTTCGCTCGACGACGTGTTCTTGAAGTCAACGAAGAGTCTACAACCCTAGATCTCTCTTGGAGTGAATCTCGCCGGAACCGGCGGCGGCAAGATGGGCGGCGGCTAGGTTCACGGGATCGGCGGCAACAACGATGTGCGGCGGCTGTTCTTTGGAGATCCAAACTTCGTAGCGAAGCTAACTAGGTCTAAGTCCACGAAGAGTCTACAACCCTAGGTCTCTCTTGGAGTGAATCTCCCCGGAACCGGTGGCGACAAGATGGGCGGCGTCTAGGTTCACGGGATCGGCGGCAACAACGATGTGCGGCGGCTGTTCGTTGGAGATCCAAACTTTGTAGCAAAGCTAGCTAGGTCTACCAACGGTCACACTAGGATCAATCATCTCGATCGATTCGGATGGGGAAGATTTTCCCGATCAACAAATCAAGAGACAAGAGATCTCCGGTTAGACACGTGAGACGCTGAGCTTAGCTAGGCTTCTGTCGCAGGAGGATCTGGGCGAAACCACGATCAACCGGCGAACAACTTGGCGCGAGCGGCGGCGGAGCGGAAACGGCGATCTAGGTCACGTTGCGGCTCGCGTATTTCTTATCTTCTTCGCTGCCTATTTCTGTTCAAAAATACCTGTGTATTTATACACACGTATACTCCTATATGACCGTTGTGGGTCCCACCTGAAGGAAACCCTAGTTCCGGTTCAACATAGTCCAGCAGCAGAATCCGGTCCAGCAGCTTCCAGAGAAAATGCCAAGTAAGAATCGGCGAGAATCGCAGGTGATTCTCGACGAATCGGCGAGAATCAGTTAGTGATTCTCGACGATTCGTCGAGAATCACTTGTTGATTCTCAACGAATATTACTTGGTATTCATGATCTGCTCAATGATGGGTTTGGCTAAGTCATCCTTGAGTTTTTGAGCCAAATACTTATTTCTTTGCCTCTCCATATACTCTTTGGGCTTCGGATAATATCTGGGAGGAGGAGCTTTATCTGCCGCCGTGTTGGTCCTGAAGAAGATGTTTTGTTTCGCTTCATACGTTTTGTGCATTTCCCACTCATACTGGCTGTATACTTCGTTTCGATTGATTTCTCTTTTTTCTTGTAGCCAGAAGGTGTCCAAGATGATATTCTTTGAAACTGGACTCCACTTTTCATTTCTTACTTCCTCCTCACTCAGTCTGATTCTCTTCTCAGCTAGTGTCTCCTTGGAGGTCCCTTCTTGAGCTTTTCTCTTGCCCCTGGCTTTTGCTAGGGCCTCTTGGTCAAACATGCTCATCAGTTTTGCTTTGGAAATAGCCCTAGCATCAGCTTCACCCATGGGAACGTCTGCAGCACTTACTTCCTCAACAGCCGTAGAAGTCTCAGGAGCATGAATACCCGCAGGATTTTCAGGCAAAACGATGCCTAACGCCTGCTGGAGCATCCACCAGCAACTGTCATAGATATATTTGTTGGACTGTTCGAAGTTGTTGATCATGACTTCCCGAAGCTCAGCCATCTTAGCTATGTATTCCTTCTCCCCCTTTTTGGCTTCGACTGCGATGGAGTTTGCATAGGAGTGCAGTGAGTCATCAATATGCTTGGTAGTCCTGGAGAATTCAGTGACCAAGGCCTGCTGATTGGCGTTGAGAGTTACCATATTACCGTCAAACTTTTAAATGTTGTTTGCTACAACATGAGCATTCTGATTCACTACGGCAAGAGTATCGGTGTTCTTTTTCAATCCGGCCATAAGAAGTGTGACATCTTGGCCGGCCGCGGTATACTTATCTTCAAATTTCTTTTCCATCACGTCAAGTTTATGATTGATCTCCACCATATTCTTGAGCATGCGATTTTCAGATTTCTTAATCCTTTTCAGCATTTTATTTTGAGCTTTTTCAAAGGAGGCTTTAAGCTCATCCACTATACCTTGAATGACACTCACGGTGTGAGTGGCTAGCTCATCTCGTAATGGAAGATCCGGAGGCACTTCTTGGCCTTGCACTTCATCAGATGCACCTGTAGAGCTGGACAGGAGCACAGCCTCTAATGGCAGCATCTGTAGATTTCTCGGACTCCCCCTCCCCTCGTGCACCTATGTTTTCAGGAACGATTTCAGGTGGGTGCTTGTCATATGGAGGTTCAATGAGATCCTGAGTCTCCAATGCTTCTTGTCCCTCATTGTCGTCTTCCTCTCCTTCATCATCCATGAAATCATCTTCATCAGCATCCTCTTCCAACTCTTGGTCAGCAGTCTCCTGTACAGCAGCTTCGGCTCCTTAATCATTCTGGTTCAGGGCCTCCTCATTCTCCGGCACAACTTCACTGTCTTCTTGTATATCTGCCACAGCATCTCTGGCCATTTGGCAGATGTCAGATACGATATCAGTATGAGTGGGTAGAAGCTCCCCCTCAATTCCTGCAGTCAAAGTATCAGGAATTTCACTGGGGGTTACTGCTGGAGAAACATCCTGTTGTTCTTCCACGGGAGCCTGCCCAATTCGCCTCTCCCATCTGTCAAAAACACTCGAGTCCATTTTCTTGAGGTAATATATAGGAATACCTTTACTCATGTCATATTTATCTCCATTCAGCTGATTGAGATACAGACTGATGATTCGTCCAAAGCTCGGAGATCTCAGGGTGTCCTTTATCTTCTCGAACAACAATGCCCCCCAGTTGAACCTTTTACGGCGGACAATTGCCACCAGGATCTTGAACATGTCTGCAGAGATATGGTCATGAGAGCCTGGCTTGCAGATGAGTACTTTTTCGATTATGTCTGACAGAATCTTCCCTTCTTCATTCATATCCTTGCGCTTTATTGACCGAGTTCCTCGTGGGAGACCTCAGAATAAGAGAGTCCTGGTTTTGTCTTCTTCCTCAAGATAGTCCTCGTGCTCCGAGCTAGAGAGCTGCAAGAAGCGGGTCAGCTTGCTGGCAGACATCTTGACCTTTGCCCCAGCCACCTTGCTCTTGATAAGAGAGTCTTCATTTCGGAGTCTGGCGGTAGCAAAGAACTCCAGCATCTCTTTGTCCAAGATTTTACACGGGTGCTCCAGTACGAATGAAAGCCCAGCCTCTTCCAGCATAAGAATGATGTTTCTGAATTCTTCAGAGGCATGAGAGAACCCTGTTCGAACTAGCTCGCATCCAGTGACCAGCCCAGCTGTTGTCCTTAGAGCCATTGTACACCTAGGGAGAGAATCCCTACTCTACGCTTAATTAACAGTCAAAAGGGAAGCGACACTAGTGACAACGTCCAAGTACGGGTGAGGAAGAGGTTACCTAAAAGCGTAGACGAGAGTTAGATGGTTGAAGATGATGGACACCGGATGAGTGCACGCGGAGAAATTCCTGGAAGGAAGAATCGAAACCGGGAGAGATCGTCGGTGAGCTTCCTGCGGGGTCGACAGAAGCCTGCACGATTTGGCGAGATACTTGCGGGAAGATGATGTAGACCTTCGGTGAGAAACTTCGGTGGGATTCTTACGGGAAACCTTCGGTGAGAAACTTGCGGATTCGGTGAGTTTCCTGCGGAGTGCGGCGGGATTCGGCGGGATTCGACGGAAGCCTGCACGATTCCTGGTGAGTTTCCTGCGGAGTCCTGCAGAGTTGGAGTCGATTCGGCGAGCTTCCCTTGCGGCGAGTTTCCCCTGCGGAGAGAATCGGCGAGTTTTCCTGCGGAGAGTGTTCTTCGGCGGGATTCCTACGGGAGGTGACGGGTCGGCGGGAATGAGATTCTCCTTAAATGTGATTCTCCTTAAAGCCAAGCTCGACGAGTTAAATGGGATTCTCACGGTTTCTGAAGGATCAAGCGCATACCCAACTGCACCAAAAGCCCGGACTGTTGGAAAGGGTGCTACTTAATTTATTAAATAAGTAGAAGAGCGCCACGGGTCAAGTGAAGGAACGCCGGACCCAACAATCCCCCCCCCCCCCCCCCCCGGCGTCCAGCACAACCCGTCGGCTCAGAGGTGGAGTTACCACATGGCCCACATGGCTCAGAGGTGGGGTTACCACATGGCCCACACGGCTCAGAGGTGGGGTTACCACATGTCCACGGTTTCACGGCTCAGAGGTGGGGTTACCACATGTCCACGGTTGCCTGACCCGCCGGACCCACACAGGTAGAAGGGAAAAATCAGGATTTAATAGCGCTCCCCCGGTCTTGAACCCGTGACCTGCTCTGATACCAATTGAAGGATCAAGCGCATACCCAACTGCACCAAAAGCCCGGACTGTTGGAAAGGGTGCTACTTAATTTATTAAATAAGTAGAAGAGCGCCACGGGTCAAGTGAAGGAACGCCGGACCCAACAGTTTCCGTTTGTCTAAGTTAATTTGAAAGTCTTCTAACTATATAGATACTCCTTAAAGCCAAGCTATTAGGGTTTGAGCTGGCTTTTCCATACATTTATTGATGGCAAGGTTTCCAATGATGTATTTTCGTTGTCGAGATTTCCAAAGACGTATCTTCGTTAGTTTTCAGTGAACTAATTTACGCCTGTAGATGTTAGTTCTAGAATCTACCAGTGGAATTTCCGATAACTCTTTATTGTCGTATCTATGGTTTTTGTTTACCGTGTTAACATATCCTTAGATATACGCACATATAAGTGTTAGTATAAGTATAAATATATATATATGTATATATGTAAATGTGGATACAATATGACTCAAGTCCTCGAACTGATCAAAAGTACGTGGGATTTTGAGAGTCATCATTTAGTCCCTCAGGTAGAAAATATTAGGAGCTCAATGTGAGTATGCCCAAGTAGATATCACATCTGTTATTCCAGACGCTTGTGCCAGTTTAGTCTTGAGCCCTCTACTGTCTAGTTCCCCTCATAGTTACGGAAACCTAGACTACCCTACAAGGAAGAATTACTTTACCTTAGGAACCCAAATCATATTGGGTCCTAGGTTCCTGTTAGCATAAGCACTCGACTGCCTTCCTTCAGAAATCTTGTCAGGAAGACTACCTCTGCCTAGAAAATGTGGATAGGCCCTTGCCCTTGACACATAGGGGTTGTGCCAACAGTCGATGGCAAAGTGTCCCACTTTACCACAGCACCAACACGGGTGAATGTTGTATCGCCGTTTCTGACCTGATCTAGTGACTGAGGTAGTCATGGTCCTAGGTCTACATGGGATAGGGCATGATCTCCTCACAAAATTTCCGCTTCCACCGTGACACGTGGAAGGGTGGAAGGAATGCATATTGCGGGCGTCATGAGGTCGGGGAGGTGGTGCCTTCCTTTCAGGCATCCCGCTTCCTGAGGCCCCATGAAAACTTACACCATGACTTCTGACCTCCCTGTCCTGTGTCCTCGGGTGGTGAGAAGTGTTCTGTGAGCTGGGACATGTAGATTCACACCGAGTTGAGGCAGTGGCAGTGAATACAAAGGGCTCAGAATGAGCCTTAGGTATTCTCTCATAGGTGGCCACGACGGCCCTTGCACTACGGGTGTCTCCACATGAGGACAGATCACCCTTGCAGTGACCACGATTGTTCCTGTGGTCATACCTGAAGGCATGATGAGTTGCCTTCCTGCTTGGAGTGGGGGGTCGGAATACTGTTTCCCCATTTCTCCACGAATTGATAATCGGGAAGATCCACCCATTTTCTTGCTTTCTCTTTATAGCATCAACCTTGGAAAAGTTTGATACTATTCTTTTCTCATTCTCTAGACTACTCTCTAGAGCTGAGATTTTAGAGTCCTTGACCTTGTTGGATGCCAATTGGAGAACCAACAAGATCTTCAGTCGAGCAATCTCTTGAGCTTGCTCCTCAGCAAGTAGGTTGCTTGTCTGAAGGGCTCTCTTCAGGGAATCAGCATTTTCTGAATGAAGGCAGTTCCTGTCTTCAGAAACTTCAAGAGATACGGGGCAGGATGAAGAAGTTACCTGCTCTTCAGTGATATTGTCATTAGAGCCAGTGACCATTGTGTCATCCTCATCAGAGATGCTTTCCTCACTGGCCTCTTCAGTCTCTGACACGGACACTGGAGCTCTGATGCTGTCCGAGAGATTCTTACTTTCATCTTCAGAGGCGAGGACCCCCACATAGGCTTCATCCTCTGATTGACATCAGATTCCAGCTTTCTCTGACCCCCCCCCCCCCATCAGCTCTGAGATCATCACCCACATATATTTAGCCGTCCTACATTTTTCCAATCTAGAGCGAGAAGCTCTAGACCAGATATCCATGATAATTTGACGAATCCTCTTGTCCAAATAGAATAATGAAAGTTCCGTCTCTGACATCTCAGCAATGCACTTGGGCACTTCGATATTCTTTCCAGAGCAGAAGGTCTTCATAGGAATAAAAGGACCTTCTTCCAGGATGAAAGATGCTCGAGGATCGATGGCCTCCAAGTGATATGACACCCTCATCCTCCAGACGGGATAATACTCCTTTGTACATGCGGGAAGTCTTAGTGGCGGTATCTCATAATCCAACTCCATGCTTCTGACACTGGTGGCAGGATTCTACTCAAGGTGTAAACCCTTTTTGATGAGTAACCTTGCCCTGATACCACTTGAATGTCCACCTAGTGTCAACTATCTTCACCTATGGGGGGGGGGGAATAGCTGACGTGCAGTGTTTTTGCAGAATTTAAGAATGTACCTGCACAATAAAAATAAACAGCACAGCACACATAATACACAAGCAATTTATAGTGGTTCCCCGACTTGGGTACATCCACTTTCCCCCTTCGACCTATCTCCCACCAAGGGACGACTCGATCTCTTCTCCAACAGGATTGAAATCCAATCCCTGCACTATCGGAAGGAACCCTTCCACACGTAGGAGTCAACACTCCCACAAAACGGGTTGCACTCAACCCTTATAACTAGGAACCAACGTTCCTTTACAACAAAAGTAAAACTAGAATGTACAAGAGATATAAACTACGTTTGGAGACTAAGGCGTTCCTCTTCGCTCGACGACGTGTTCTTGAAGTCAAAGAAGTGTCTACAACCCTAGATCTCTCTTGGAGTGAATCTCCCCGGAACCGGCGGCGGCAAGATGGGCGGCGGCTAGGTTCACGGGATCGGCGGCAACAACGATGTGCGGCGGCTATTCTTTGGAGATCCAAACTTCATAGTGAAGCTAGCTAGGTCTAAGTCCACGAAGAGTCTACAACCCTAGATCTCTCTTGGAGTGAATCTCCCCGGAACCGGCGGCGGCAAGATGGGCGGCGGCTAGGTTCACGGGATCGGCGGCAACAACGATGTGCGGCGGCTGTTCTTTGTAGATCCAAACTTCGTAGCGAAGCTAGCTAGGTCTACCAACGGTCACACTAGGATCAATCGTCTCGATCGATTCGGATGGGGAAGATTTTCCAGATCAACAAATCAAGAGACAAGAGATCTCAGGTTAGACACATGAGACGCTGAGCTTAGCTAGGCTTCTGTTGCAGGAGGATCTGGGCGAAACCACGATCAACCGGCGAACAACTTGGCGCGAGCGGCGGCGGCGGCGGCGGAGCGGAAACGGAGATCTAGGTCACATTGCGGCTCGCGTATTTCTTATCTTCTTCGCTGCCTATTTCTGTTCAAAAATACCCGTGTATTTATACACATGTATACTCTTATATGACCGTTGTGGGTCCCACCTGAAGGAAACCCTAGTTCCGGTTCAACATAGTCCAGCAGTAGAATCCGGTCCAGCAGCTTCCAGAGAAAACGCCAAGTAAGAATCGGCGAGAATCGCAGGTGATTCTCGACGAATCGGCGAGAATCAGTTAGTGATTCTCGCCGAATCACTTGTTGATTCTCAACGAATATTACTTGGTATTCATGATCTGCTCAATGATGGGTTCGGCGAGAATTACTAGTGATTCTCGCCGAATCTTACTTGGCACCGTTTTGAGGTAGCCGGATAGAGTCGGCGAGAATCACTAATGATTCTCGACGATTCGGCGAGAATCACTAGTGATTCTCGTCGAATTACACTTAGACGAATTTTCTTCTTTCCACCCAAGAGCTGCTCCTTGACTCATCCTTGCTCCTTGTCTGCTCTTGTATAAACACGACCATGTACTTGAAAGTAAGTGCACTCTAATAGAGAGAGTACACATAGGCCAGCACACTGATCTGCTCAACGAGGGATTACGTCGTGCAGACCCGTGTATATTGACCTATTGCACCCTGACATTGGTGTGCACTTAGCGTAGAATAACTGCAAGCACAACTTGAGAGGTTTCATCAAATACATTGTGAATTCATCTTAACTTGACAGGTGGCTTCCTCAAATCCAGGTAATTGTGGATACAATACCCAACACAATCAATCAACAGATTTTTCATTGAAGATCAATAACAGATTGAAGATCTACACAGAGATCTAACAACACAAAAGAAGAAGACCTTCGACAGAAGATCTAAGAAGTTGGAAAGAGAGAGCTCCTTCTAAGGAGAGCAGCTGCTGAACCAGGCTGCTAAGTAAGATTCAGATTGAGATCTGAATCTCAAGACAGAAGTTGATTGAAGATCATCATCACAGGAGATTCAACCCTACTGAGTTCTAATTCAAGAAGTTTTGAATAAAGCTAAGGGAGGTTGATCTCTGCCAAGTTCTTCCAAGAACTCATCAAGAAACAAGTCAACCCATCTCTCTCTGTCAGGGTTGTGGTTAATTACTTTGTATAATCAAATTTCTGTAGGATCTTGTATAGATCTGAGCTGTAAGCCTATTTTATAAAGGCTGAGTGTAGGAGACTGTGTGCTCTGAGTGTAGGTCTTGTTGAAGACTGAGGTAGGGCTTTGTGCCTGAGTTGTAGGAGACTTTGTTCTCTGAGTGTAGGTCTTGTTGAAGACTGA
The DNA here is from genome assembly GCA_039583875.1 of Platanthera guangdongensis. Taxonomy (NCBI): domain Eukaryota; kingdom Viridiplantae; phylum Streptophyta; class Magnoliopsida; order Asparagales; family Orchidaceae; genus Platanthera; species Platanthera guangdongensis. The sequence goes on from CM077153.1 coordinate 213,781,489, forward strand.
GTGGTAGGGCTTATTGCCTGAGTTGTAGGAGTGGGGACACTCTGAGTTGTAGGAACCTGTTTGGGATTCTGAGCTGTAAGATCTGAGGATCTGAGGAGAAGTGCTAAAGTTAGGCCGAATCTAGTACACTACGAAGGGGGAAAGTGGATGTACCTAGATCTTGGGGAACCACTATAAATACTGTGTGCACTCTGTGTATGTTTGTTTCTGTAGTTGTTGTGTTGTGATAGTTGTAGAATTACATTTGATGTACAGTGTTTTTGCCTTAAAATTAAAAAGGAAAAGTACACCTATTCACCCCCCCCCCCCCCTCTAGGTGGTTAGGCACTATTTCTTTCAGTAATCTTACCCTAAGAAATCAAACAAGTCACTGTGCCATCGTCACCATAAGGGGATGCAATGGCCTTCCTTTTTCGACTACAACCCGAAGATGTCTCGGTAATCCACCCAGAATCTGACGAAATACCACAACGCAACAAGCATTCCTCTTCTACAAACAAGGAAATGATGAACAAACGGTTTTCCAACTTACGGGGCTCTGAAAATCCCAGCATTGGGGAAAACTCCCGCTCCTTCACCCTTTGGTGGCAACAACGATCAGACAATGCATTCCACAGCTCCGGCAAACCCCAAGAGTTCTTGACATATCCAAATATAGTATTTCCGTGATGGCTATCCGTCTGATTCTTGAAATCAAGCAAGTTCTTGTTGCTATGAATTTTAATATGTTCAACACCATCAGATCGAATGTCGCCCCAATCCCGGAAACAGTCTAAAGAGAGTTTCTCGTCATGTTCACTAAAGAAGACAACCAATCTCATTAGGCGTACTACTCCCAGTGGAGTGAATTGGGAAATCGTCACACCGCAAAACTTCAAAATCTCAATCGCTTTCTCGCATGATGGGAATCAGGAGCCCAATCTCAAAGTGATCTCACAGATCTTCAACCAACCACGAGGAGGATTTTTGACCCCCTCATCGGCATGCGGTATATTCACTTCAAGGTTGGCAGGTAATCCGAAACTTCTCCTCCAAATTGCAATTTGATCAATAGTAAGCGAGGAGCGCAAACACATCGGTCTCGCAGTACGCTTTGAACCATGGCATAAAAATCAAGAACAGGTTTTAGATAGAATATTTTGCAAAAATTCTCTGTCAGAGCCTTGCGGGTATAGGCTTGTCACGCGCGGCAAAGGCATATAAATAGTACGTCGTACCCAAGTACGCACGCACATGCAATCCTGTGTGCCCGCACGCACTACCAGGCGCCTATGCACCCTCATGCATGCCCAGATTCATGCACGCCCAAGAGTGCGCGCGCTCTGGCACGCACGTGTCCACACGCGACCAGGTACGCACGCACCCACGCGCGACCTTGGCCCGCGGGTGAGCAGGTGCGCGCGCACCCCCACGTGCGGACGGGTGCATGCGCACAGCCGCACACGTACGAACAGGCGCGCATGGGCCCACGCACACAATTTGGCGTGCGTGAACTCTTGCATGCTTGTGGTTGCATGAGCACGCTGGCTGTCTCCCTGGAGCATGTGTGTCGATGCGTGCCTTTTCTTTTCGCCGGTAGGGCGCTTTCGTCTGTGATCATGTGCAGATAACGCAGTACCAGCCCCAGTAGGCACGCCCGATCACCAATCCTCGCCTTCCTTGGCATATTCTAAAATTTTACCTGAGTTTGCAGGGGGCCTCCATCCACTGTCTCTGGCCTTTCACCGTTTGTCATCATCACTGCCATGAAGGAGAGAGAGATTCTTATTCGTTCGCTCGTACCGGTCTCCAGCAACACATAATATCTGAGGGAAAATGATGGGAATGAGATCCCTCTTAAGAAGGATGTGTGTGCATATAGCTGCATCCCCCTTGATCTCCACCAAAATTAGTGGGATCATTGGTTTGACCCCCCGCGCGAACACCGCACCCAATCCCCTCATACGCCAATCCCACTATGCATGTGAAACCACCACGAACTTCACTTTGTCGGCGTCCTCTCTGGACGCCAACCACCCCTTCTCACGGTCGTCGGACGTCCCCTCCCGGCCGTCGGCGCTCGCTAAAGGTAGCGGTCAAGCCCGGTCGTCCCTCTTCGACCAAGGGGGAGGTCGGGTCGGCCTCCCCTCTTTGGCCGCCGGCACGTGGCCGAGGAAGTGACCGAGCCAGCAGACCCCCTCGGCCGCCGACGCGCGGTCGAGGGAGCAGCCGAGCTGGCCGCCCCTCCTGGTCCGCCGACGTGCGGCCGAGGAAGCGGCCGAGCTGGCCTCCCCCCGTTGGCCACCGGGGTGCGGCCGGGGATGCCGCCCCCGACCAACTGTCGGCTGCTCCCCCCCCCCCTCTCCGCCACCGGCTTTGTCGCCGTCCGCTCACCCGGATGATGATGGCGGTCTCCCTCCTCGACGGCAAGTTTGTTGGCGAGTGCACTGGCCGCCTGAGGGAGCCCGTCCCCGCAGTCCGATCTCCTCAGAACGCTCGTCGTCGTCTGATTTGCGTGTAATCATCCACTAACTGTCAGGTTAATGGGGCAATTTTATTATTTAATTAATTGGTCTACGAGTAGCAAAATAAATGATCATAATACACACTCTTAAATTATAGGAAAAATATTGATGGAGTCTCAAGCCTTCTCATTTCTCACTTTTTTCTCCGAGCTTTCTTCTTCCTCAGGCCGAAGCTCTGCCAGATTTCTCCTACGAGCAGCACTCAAGACGCATTCAAGCCACTCCCTAGCCGCGTTCAAGCCATCTCCAAGCCGCGTTTGAGCCACCTTCAAGACATCTGACGAAGCTCATTCTCTCCGCTTTCGGAAGGCCTCCGCGTGCGCAAACTCAAGTGCTCCACTCCCGCTTTCAGTGCCAGCGTGACGCCCAGCAAATCCTATCGCTGCAAAGTGCAATTTGTAACAAACGCCGGGCGAGACGGCCTCTCGTTCGTCGAGTGCTAAGTGTTCTATCATTTCCAAACTATAACGAGGAGCGGTCAATCGCACTCGATTCAACGGACAAACTGTAACAACAAGGAAATAGAGGATTTTAACCGTCACAGATCCAATCACGTGATTTTTTACCCAGTTGAGGGGTTTTTCCACGTTAAAACTTCGTGTGTACGATCAACCCATCTCATTGAGTGTGCACGAGCTCGACCGTTCCGAAAGCAGAGACGGTCCAGTTTAACCCAGTCCGTCCGGAACGTCAAGTTAGGTCGTAACAACAAGCATATCTCATCGCTGCTCTCATTATACTATTTATATCATCACTAACATCATCATAGCATTTACATAATCGCTGACATCATCATAACATTTACATCATCGATGACATCATCCTACGATATACATCATCGATGACATCATCCTTCAACTTAAATCATTTATGTCATCATTCAATTACTTACATCATTGTTTACATCATTGCTTACATCATTATTCAGGTTGTGGGCTCATACAAATAGTGTATATTTAGATAGTTAGGCGGTGGCAGGCCCAAAGGCATATATGTACATACTTTTGGATGTGTATAAATTAACACTATATATAATGTTGTAGTTCGTTAGTTTGAAGTAATGCAAAAAGCAGAAATAAAACAAAGGCAGTTCTCCTTATTTCGTCATCAATTTCGCTTATGTTTTGTATTGAACATTAATGTCAGAGATGTGTGTTTTTCTGTCAACAATTTTAGTAGAAGTTTTTGTCTGTTCTTCGCAAAAATTCCATATCATCAGGAATTATTATCGATCTTCTCCATCATTAAGAATTGCATCCAAGGGCCTCAGGCACTTCGTCTAGACCCTCAAATTTTCAATTTTCATAAGCTAGTGTTCCACTTTTTTGATGGTGAAGATTATAATTATTGTCATGTCCAAATGAAAATATTATTTTTTATCGCAATGCATATGAAGTAGAGTAAGTGAAGGATTTCAACGGCCAACGAATAAACATCCATTGAGAATATGGGAAGCTAGCTTTAGCTATAAGGGCCCGTTCGTCTGCGTGAAATTGAGCTCTTGGAATTGGAATTAGAATTGGAATTGAACGTCTAATTCCAATTTTGTCGTTTATTTGTACGTTTGACGTTGGAATTGTAATTTTAATGAATTCTGTGGAATTGAGTTTGAACTAAAGACAATATTTTCCAATCTATATAAGAATTGGATAATTTCGACCGAGACGCGTTTTTTGCCTGACCGCGTGTTTTTTGCCCGAGATCACATTTTGTCGCACGGACACACATTTTTCGCATGTGCATGCAAATTTCTCCTGGGCACGTGTTTTTCACCTCGGCACACATTTTTCGCCCGAGATCACGTTTTTCGCTCGGGCATGTGTTTTTTGTCCGCGCCCGCATTTTTCGCTCGGCCGCGTGTTTTTCGGCCGCGCGCTCGTTTTTGGCCCGACCGCGTGTTTTTCGCACGACCACGTGTTTTCCCCCGGGCGTGCGTTTTTTCGCCCGGACGCGCATTTTTTTACCTAGGCGCACGTTTTTTCACCCGGGCGCGTGATTTTCTCCCGGGTGTGTGATTTTCGTCCGGGCGAAAAAATGACGTCGAGGCGAAAAAATCGTGTCTGTTGAGTGCATTGATCACAATGTCCCAGATTTGAAGCACTATGGGACAATGACATACACATGTTTGTACTTGATGCATACCCTAAGTTCTATGTATGCATGTTGTTCTTTGTTTCCTTGATCAAACAGGTTATCCAAGTAACAATGACAAGTGGACACAAGAAAAGATGTTGACAAGGCTTAAATTTGTCTAAGTCCAGATGCGTTAAGTGAAGGCAATTCACTCACCGCCAAATGGCCGGAAGCGCTGAGTAAAGCTCCAGCTGTCAAAGCTTTAGTATTGCAAAGGAAGAATTTTGGTTAAGTCGAAAAGCGTCGAGTGAAGACAGCTCACTCGATGCCAGAAAACCAAAAGCATCGAGAAGAAAAGATACAGTCGAAGCCGCAATATTGCTGCTCAGGATTCGAGCAAAGTCCTGAAGCATTGAGTGAAGGTAGTTCACTCAACGCCCAGAGCCAGAAGCGTTGAGTAAAGCTCAGGCAGCCAAAGCCACGAAGAAACTGCTAAGAAATCTGGCTAAGTCTAGAAGCGTTGAGTGAAGACAGTTCAATCAATGCCATGCAAAAAAAGCGTCGATAGAACATAGTTTAGTCAAAGCCGCAGGATTGGACAGAGGCGTTGAGTGAAGACAACTCACTTAACACCTATTCAACAAAAAATCTGTCTAAGGACAGAAGCGCTGAGTGAAGGTCATTCACTCAATGCCTCTTCAACAAAATAGGCAAAGGCAGAAAGTGTTGAGCGAATTCAACTCACTCAACGCCTTCATAAGAGAAAATATGCTAAGTCCATATGCGTTGAGTGAGGAAGGCTCACTCAACGCCTATTCAGTTAGATTGCAAAATTCAATAATCATGGAGTGATGACTTATCACTCAACGCCTGAAGATGCAGAAATCTGCCCAAGTGTGTTAGCGTTGAGTGTCAAGCCTTCACTCAACGCCTATGCAGAATTGTATGAAATTGACTAATTCCACAGAAGCTGAGTCATGATGACATCGACATTAATTCAAATGTTGCGGGAAGTGAATAGTACACGACAAATGATGTCGTTTGCTTGTTGTACTGCATTTAGTGCAAAAGTAGAGTTGCAGCTACCAACTACAGGTGGTCCTATTGCTCAAAGAGCCATTGGACGGCAAGATAGAAAAAGAACAGATCAGAGAGAAGAAAATAACTTTTGGGGAAATAGCTAAACTTCATCTTCTTCCTCTCGACTGAGTTGTAGAGCTTGAAGAAGTAGTTCGTTCTTCTGTCCCGAAAGTTCAAGAAAGATAGATGTTGATCTACTCATCTTCAACAACAAGTTCAAAGAGCTTTCTCTCTGTGTTAGAAGTCACAGCACAAGAAAGCCCTAACTGCAGTGTCTTCACATCCCAAGCAGAACAACTCCTGAAGATAACTCCTGGAGATGTGAAGAAAGGAGGACTGAGTCATCTCAGTTCAGGAAGAGAAGGACACTGAGTTTATTTCTCTGGTGTCTTACATCAACAACAACCATTTCATTCTGTAGGATCTTAATAGATCTGAGTTGTAAGCCTAAATCATAAAGGCTGAGTGATAGGACCTGTGTGCTTGAGGTTGGATCTTTGCATGGATCCGTGCTATATGGCCTTTGTTCCTGAGTTGTGGGATTCAGTTGTGAATTTGAGTGGTAGCGCCTTTGGCCTGAGGTAGGATCTAGTTCAAATCTGAGGTAGGAGAGTTATTTTCTCTGAGTTATAGGACTTTACGAAAAGTTTGAGGTAGGTTATTTGTGGATCACTGAGCTGTGGGAATATTGCTTGCTCTGAGTGATATGGACTTGGGCCTGAGGTAGGACTTGGATGAGTCTGAGAGATACTGAGGGATCTGAGTTATAAGCTCATTTAGCCGAGTTTGGAGAAGTTTCCTTGTACAACAATCTATTAGAAAGGTGGGAGAGAAAGTGGATTACCCATAATCTGCGAAACCACTATAAATTTTCGGTCTGCTGGTTCTGTAATCTTGAAAGCTATGTTAAAATAAATCAATACACACGTTAGAACAAAAAAGTATAAAAAAAGACCTAAAAACCTATTCACCCCCTCTAGGTATTTAGCTACTCTTGAAACTAAAGACTTTCAATGTTCGGGGAAAAAATCCAGTTCGGGCGAAAAAAGCACATCCCTGTGAAAAATGCATGTCCTGGCAAAAAATGCATTCAGACGAAGAAATCACGTTTGGGAGGAAAAAATGCATCAGGGTGAAAATATCGCACTCAGACGAAAAAAGTGTGGCCGGGCAAAAAAAATTCCACTAGGGTGACAAAAAGCGCGCACGGGCGAAAAATTCGCGTAGAGGCGAAAAAATCACGTTCGGCCGAAAAAATTGCGTTCGGCCGAAAAAATTGCCCCCAACCGAAAAAATTGCCCCCCGGATAAAAAAAAAATTTGCGGCCAGGCGAATAATGACGTCTTGGCGAAAAATTCGTGTTAGGACAAAAAATGATCAATTCCACAATATTCATCAATATTGTTCCTTAGAGTAACGCTAAAATTGGAATTAGTCGCTAATATTCAATTCCATAATATTCACTAAGGCTCCGTTCGTTTCGATGGAATTGAGACTTAGGAATTGGCATTAAATTGTCAATTCCAATTGTGGTTGTTCGTTATGCCAAAAGAAGCATTGGAATCGGAAATCAAAATCAATTATGGAGGAATTCGATATAAGCTGTTTGCCTTTATATCATTTCCGACCTCGCTAGGTTTGCATTCGTGATTCCGATCCCGCTCCCCGCTGTCGCCCCTTCTCCCGATCCCGCTGTCGCTCCTTCTCCCGATCCCGCTGTCGCTTCTTCTCTCGATCCCGCCGGCTCCTGTCGCCGCTCCCTGCTCCAGCTCCCAATCCCGCTCCCCGCTGTCGCTCCTTCTCCCGATCAGGCAGGTAGTTCTTCTTCTTCTTCTTTTTAGCAGGATGATTTTTGGGCTCTTCTTCTTAGGGGGCCCTGCTGGATGGTTTTTGGGCCCCTACTTGATGATTTCTGGGCCAGAAATCATCCAGTTTGCTGGATGATTTCTGCCCAGAAATCATCCAGTTTCAAATTGGATGATTTTCTCCCAGAAATCATCATGTTTGCTGGATGATTTCTGGGCCCCTGCGGGATGATTTCTGGCCCAAAAATCATCCAGTTTGCTGGATGATTTCTGCCCAGAAATCATCCAGTAATCTGGATGATCCAGATTTCTTTGTTTGCTGGATGATTTCTTTATATAGTTCATGAAAAAGTGGTCAACATTTGAATGCATTGTATTGCTAGATTACTGATGATTTAAAATAGCCTGTAACAAAAGTTTTCTTCTTCATCTGCATAGTTCTTCTTCTTGTTGTTCATCAAAAAATGGTCAAAACATTTGAATAGCTGCTAATTTTATGAGTTCCATTCTTTACTTGTTCGTTTATATGTAGATGAATGAATTACAAAGACATCGTAGACATAAGAGAGCAGTAGTGGCAGCAGCTCTTGTTGCGGCCTATGTTGTTTTGATGAAACCCAGGATCGCAAGGGGTCTTGTAGAGGCTGATGCCAAAACCGTTTTAAGAAGAACATTGTTTGACCGATTACATAGTGGGACAGATATCAATTGTTTTAATTAGCTTCGAATGAATAAAAGTTCCTTTGAAACTCTATGCACCGTATTAATTGGGAGAGGATTAATAAGAGACACAACAAACATTTCAGTGAGAGAGTCTGTTAGCACTTTTTTTTATATATTTTAGCTCATAATAAAAAATTTCGGGCGGTTGGAGGAACGTTATTACGTTCAATTGATACAGTCGGCAGACATTTCAGCATTGTATTAGTGGCAATTCTAAAGTTAGCACCTGATTTTATCAGGCTCCTAGATGCATCAAGAACACAAAGATGGCTTAATTTTTCGGTGAGAATTTTATCTCTTTCATACATGAGTGTGTATGTTATCTACTTAGGCATTATTAATACCTAATTGCGATCTATATAGGATTGCATTAGTGTCATAGATGAGACACATATTGAAGTAATGGTTCCAATCAAAGATCAAGGTCGATATCACAATAGGGAACAAGTAATTACAACAAATGTAATGGGTGCATGTGACGCAAACATGAAATTTGTTTATGTATTACCTGGGTGGGAGGGTTCATCTTCGGACTCCAGAGTGTTGCGTAATGCTCTTGAAGGAGCGGATCGTTTTGAGGTCCCGGTAGGAAAATACTATCTTGTGGGCGCGGGATACGCTAACGGTCCAGGTCATCTTGCTCCATATCGGCCAACAAGATATCACCTAAAGGAGTGGGCTACACAGGGTAACAATCTGACGAACTATAAAGAGTTTTTTAATCTTAGACACGCAAAGGAGAGGAATGTTATTGCGAGAACATTTGGTCTCCTCAAAAAAAGATGGGCAATTTTAAGAGGGTCATCCTTCTACAATACAAAGTGCAGGTATATTTATTAAGAGGAACTTCATTCTACTATAATTTATTTGGTTATAAAGTGTAATTTTTTTTAAATTTGGCACGGGTTCAAATTATAAATGCATGTTGTGTACTCCATAATTTCCTGATAGAGAGGAGATTAGAGAACAATGCATGATTGCTTGCTGAAGTAGATGTAGATATTTAGAACAAGATGCAAGTCATGCTAGTTTTGAGTATGCAAATGCGATGGGTGTTGTTCAAGCAACTCCAGAGTGGACCCATTTTAGAGATACTATGGCTGTAAATACGTTTAACGAGTATGGCTGTAAATATGTTTTGAGTAAATATGTTATACAATTAAAATTTCAATTCCAACTGTTGAAATCAAACATACCGCCGAACATCATAATTATCAATTCCAATGTTGATGATAGAATTCCTACAGTTAGCCGAACAGCAGAATTGGAATTGACTTGAATTCCTATTCCTACAGGAATCGAAATTGACTTCGGAATTGAAGTCAATTCCAATTCCATCGAAATGAACGAAGCCTAATTGTTGGGTACATTGAAAAATGTGTAGCAGATTTGGAGAAGCCTCACCTAACTCAATGATATGCATCAAGTTGTATTTGATGTTGTGTTGAGTTTTCATGTGCAGGTTAAGTAAATGGAAGAAAAATTTTCTAAGTACAAGTGTCGACACTTGGGAATGGCTGTGTCGACACCAAGGGCCAGATTATGTCGACACCCAGAATTTGTGTCGACACACAAAAAATCTATCGACAACGCTGTGTCGACACCAAGGGCCAGATTGTGTCGACACCCAGAATTTGTGTCGACACACAGAGAAGCTGTCGACACATTCCAGAATTCTGTCGACAACGACTGTGTCGACACACAGAACTTGTGTCGACACACACTAGAATTCTGTCGACACCAACTTTGTCAAGACAAGGAGTGATTGTGTCGACACACAGGACTTGTGTCGACACATTCCACAGAAGCTGTGTCGAGAAGTAAAAGTGAAGCTATGTCGACATCATCAAGACTGGTGTCGACACATGGACTATTGTGTCGACACATGTGAAGTATTCATTCGACATTCTCTGCTGCTGAGTCAAAGTCCAATGAAGGTTGAAGTATTATAACTGGAGACTTGACAGCTGTCATTAATGACATTACTGTTACATCTGTGAGAGGTGTCAGAAGACTGTTTGGAATCGGAACAGCCGGTAACCATGGATGAAGCCTATATATAGATATGCTCTCTCTACAATTGGAATAATAATCAATTGTGAAGAAGTGATCGTGAACACGATCTGTGAATGAAGAATAATCTCTGAAGGATTGAAGATCCAGAAGAAGAGAAAGAAGAAACAGTCAATAGATTGTAGAGAGAGAGAAACAAGAAGGAGAGAAGTACTAATCCAGTGGAGGCAGATCTTGAACAGTCTGCCAGAAGAATTCAAATCAATTCTGAAGAAGAATTCGGATTAATTTCTGAATAAGAAGAAAGTTGATTGAAGATCAACTCCAACACCAAGAAGATCAACCTTACTATGTTCAGATTCAAGAAACTTTGAAGTAGCTAAGATAGGTTGATCCTTAAGTAATCAGTTCTATCAAGAACTGATCAAGAAGCCTTCAACCAATTCTCTCTCCATCTGGTTGAAGTTATTATTATCTTTTCATCAGTAACTTTTGTAGGATCTGTAATAGATCTGAGTGTAGAAGATTTATTTCTCTGAGTTGCAAGCCTAAATTATAAAGGATGAGGTAGGGCTGAGTGCCTGAGGTAGGGGAATCTTTTCCCTGAGTTGTAGGCCTATGAAAGAGGCTGAGATAGGGCTTTTGCCTGAGTTGTAGGAGTGAGGTTTCACTCTGAGTTGTAGGCCTGTGAAAGAGGCTGAGGTAGGGCTTGTGCCGGAGTTGTAGGAGTGTGGATTCACTCTGAGTTGTAGGAACCATTCTTGGTTCTGAGCTGTAAGATCTACGAATCTGAGAAAAAAAGAAGGAAGTTAGGCCGAATCTAGTACACTGCTAGATAGACGAAGGGGAAAAGTGGGTGTACCCATCATTTGGGGAACCACTATAAATCTGCTGTGCAATCTGTGGAATGATGTGTGTATGTGAATGCTGTGCTATGATATCTGCTGAATAAATTGCTAAACTAGATAGATTTGTCTGCCTAAGTTAGAAAAAAATTGAACCTATTTACCCCCCCCCCCCCCCCATAGGTGTTTAGGACATCTTGAAACCAATTTTTTCCCTAATATTAAATTCCAATATCGAATTCTAATTTTGTGCAAACGAACGGACACTAAGGCCCCGTTCATTTCGATGGAATTGGTGCTTTGGAATTGACATTCAATTGCCAATTCCAATTGTGACTATTCGGCGGCCATAAAATTACCTTGGAATTGGAATTCATTTTAATTCCCATGAGAATTGATTATATAAAGAAGCACGACTCCCTCAATTCTTACCTCATGAGGTTTTCATTTGTGATTCTCACCCCTCCCTGCGCATCCTCGACTCTCTCAAAAAAACATCAACGCAATTTCTGTTGTTCGCCCAGAAAAACATTTTTGCCCGAAGAGCGAATTTTTCGACGAGACGCACATTTTTCTACTAGGGATCGCAATTTTCGCCTAGCGCATTTTTCGCCCGAGCCAGCATTTTTCGGTCGGGCGCGCATTTTTCCGCACAGGGGACCATTTTTCGCCCTGGTGCGCATTTTTCGCCAGGGCGCGCATTTTCACCTGAGCGTGATTTTTTCTCCCGGGAGCAAATTTTCCCCCGGGCGTAAATTTTTCGTACGAGCGTGATTTTTTCTCCCGGGCGCTGTTTTTTTTTTGTCGGGAAGCGAATTTTTGGCCCGAACGTGCATTTTTAGTACTGGCGCGAATTTTCCACCCGTGCGCGCATTTTCCGCCCGGACACATATTTTTCCCACGTGTGCGCATTTTTCGTCCGAGCGCGCATTTTTTGCTAGTGTCCGTATTTTCCGCCCGTGAGCTAAATTTTCACTCGACCGCGAATTTTTCCTCCTGGCACGCAATTTTCGCTCGGGCGCGCATTTTTTGCCCGGGCACGCATTTTTCACCCGGAGGCGCATTTTTCGCCCGGGCGCGAATATTTCGCACGGGCGCAAATTTTTCTGCGCGATCACACATTTTTTACCCTGGAGGGCATTTTTTGCCCAGCCGCGCATTTTTCAGCCGGGGGCGCATTTTTCAGCCGGGGGAGCATTTTTCGCTAAGGGGCTTAGTTTTCGGTCGTGGCGTATTTTTTGCTTGGGAGAGTATTTTCGTTCGGACGCACATTTTCGCCTGGGCACGTATTTTTCGCCCTAACGCGAATTTTTCGACCGGACGCGCATTTTTCGGCCATCGCGCGTATTTTTTGCCCGGACTTGAATATTTTGCCATGCCGCGAATTTTTTGCCTGATCGCAAATTTTTCGCTCGGGCGCGAATTTTTCACCCAGACGCGAATTTTTCGCACGGACGCGAATTTTTCTCCTTGACGCTAATTTTTCGCTCAGGCGCAAATTTTTCACCCGATCTGAATTTTTTGCTCGGATGCGATTTTATTCGCACGGACGCCCCTTTTTCGCCCGGGCGTGCATTTTTCGCCCGGGCGCGAATATTTTGGCAGTGTGTGCATTTTTCGACCGGACGCACATTTTTCCTCCTGAGCTCACATTTTTCGACTGGGCGCACATTTTTTGCCCGGACGCGTATTTTTTGTCCGGGAGCTCATTTTCTCTTGGGCGCGCATTTTGCCCCGAGCGCGAATTTTTCACCCGGGAGCAAATTTTTCGCCCCGGCGCGAATATTTCTGAGGTCGAATTCTTTGTCGGGTCGCTAATTTTTCGCCAAGGAGCACATTTTCCGACCGGCCTTGCATTTTTTGGTCGGCGCACGATTTTTTCGCCCTGTCCCGAATTTTTCGCCCGGGTGCACATTTTTACCCGGGTGCACATTTTTCGGCCGGCGGTCGCGGATTTTTCGCAGTGGCGTGCATTTTTGCCGAACGACAGAATTGTGCGCGGGACGAAAAAATGCGCACCCCGGCGAAAAATGCACGTCCAGACGAAAAAATACCCGTCCGGCGAAAATTGCGCGGCCCTATAAAAAATGTGCGCCCGTGCAAAACAAATATGCGCTCGGGCAAAAAAAATGCACTCCCGGGCGAAAAATGCACGCTCGGATGAAAAAATTCTAATATGCAGCGGAATAGTGAAATTACTAATTCCAATTCCCGTGAGAGAATTCTTGTATTTAGCCGGACGACAAAATTGGAATTGACTTCAATTTCAATTGCTATGGGAATTTGAATTGAAGTCGGTTTCAATTCTTGGATCTCAATTCCTACTAAACCAATGGAGCCTAAGAAATTATCCAAAAAATGCTAAAAGAGATGCAAAAGCATTGCTTTATATACAACATGAAATAAGTAGAGATTTGTCATTTATGTTCCCTCGAATAATCACAGCTGAAACATCCGAAAACACATGGATAATTCTGCAAATAGAATTCAAAGGACCAAATAAAGTAGTCTTCATCATATTACTAACGGCAAGGACTTCTTAACAATATCATCATTTCTTTCACATGTCGGTGTAAGTGTTGGTAAATAATATTTGACTAGGGGATCAAATTGATGATAAGCACGTTGTACTTAGAGTGTTATGCGGCTTATTTGCAAAGTATGATCAACTTGTTATAGACATAGAATAATCAAAGGATTTAGAGAAGTTTTCTCCTTTTAAACTTAGAGGATCCCTTCAAGCACATGAAAACTGTAGGCAAAAATAAATCCAACTGTTGAACAAACCATACAAAAACATATAAATAATGGAAAAGATGCAATGGAATCATGTCAACAGAGGAAATTTCAGAGGAAGAGGAAGAGATAGAAGAGGTAGAATAAATACCCAACAAACTTGTAATATCCTAAGTATTTATACTATGATCAACAAAATATAATGTGCAATGGCAACTTCAATTCTAAAAGTCTGAACAAACCTAAATCTTCCCTTGGGCATGAAAATACTCAAAGGAGCAACATTTCATAAAACATAGTCACAAGTAGGCTCAAAGTATGGAACTACCTAAGAATCAATATATTATTTGCCTAAAGCCGAGCTCGTAAGCAAAAGTGCACTTTCAATGAGGTGACGATTTTGCGAATAGGAGGTTGAGAGCTTAAAATATGGAATGCAGATATCAAGATAGATTGAAAACAATGCAATGTTTTTATCTTATGCTAGTATTTATATTTCAAAGTTTGAACAGGTAATTGTTAAGTCTAAATTCTACCAGAACAAGTGTAATAAGGCGTTAAGGATAACTAAGGGTTGAGTAGCTTGTGTTCAAGCAATAATGAGTCCTCAAGTTTTAGATTACTTGTATATTGATATCATAAACTTATTGTGCAAATTATCATGCTAAAATATGTATAGTTGGGGATAGCGGTGCATGTGGAATTATCTTGGTCCAACTGATATTATAAATTAGTCTAGTCTAGAGTTTTACAACTAGACTGATCTGTGAATTGTGGATCAGTTGTGTAAGACCAATACCGATAATTTAAGACGCATTAATGAATTATTCACATTAATAATATTAAGAAAAACACTATAATGTTGTGTGATGAAGTGCACTAGTAATTTGACCTATTATTTGGCTAGAAGGGACATTGCGGGAGTGATAATCTCTAAAGAATATTATGTTATCTTGTCCTTGGACATATAAAGAGGAGGGAGGAGTGCTCCATGCAGATTGTTTTGTGGTCAACTACCTATAAGTTTATTGTGTGAGTTGCACTCCTGTTTGGCGGACTCGCTCTTCGCCAGACGTTTTGATTATAATCTGACCTGAGAAGACAAAAATCCATCGATTAGGCAAGCCAACATACTTTAAGTAATAATTAATAAATGAATATTAAAAAAACAAGTGGATTTGAAAAATAAATAAAAGGAAATACATGATGTGTTTATTTTTATTACTTCCATTGCATATTTATATTTGAATATTGTGCATTGCGTATTTACATAAATATTATGTCATTCTTTCAAAAGTGAACAAGCAAAAATGTTTATCAATCTACTAAATATTTTTAAGTATTGGTGATGATGCAGACGATAAAGTGGCGGTGAAGGCTTACGAGAGTGCAGTAGGCAGTATTTCTCTCTGGTGGTGCGGCTTGGTGTCGAAGGCGTATGTGAGTGCATTTGGCCTCGATGGTGCTTCTCCGGTGGTGGCAGGTGGTTTGGTCTTCATCTGACGACAAAGGTTTTTTTGGTGAACCTTGTGCATCCGTTGTGCTAGCGAAATGCAGTCCAGATTATTCTCTCCTGCAGATCGAGTGAGTCCAACTCCTTCGTGGTGTATTTTGTAAAAAACGTCTGTACATTTCTTCATGTTTTATTATTGCAGTTATATTATTTATATATGCATAGTTTCTTGTTCAGATTTTAGTGTACGTGTTCCTGTTTGTCATGTACTTATTTGGGTTGGCCTAAGGGGTAGTTTTCGCATTATATCTAAAATAGGAGAACAATTGACTAATTCCTCAGAGATTTCTCTAGAGGGGGGGAGGGTGAATAGAGATTAAAATTTATTTTAAACTAACCATATAATTCATAGAATTTGCATTTACACTGGTTGTTAACCAGAATTAAAACAGATAATTATAATCACACCGTAAACAAAAACTAAATCACAGAATAATGCACAATCACAGAAGAAAAAAGAAATATAGTGATTTCCCAAAATCTGGGTACATCCACTCTTCTGTCCCCCTTGATAGGAATTAACTATCACAGTGCCTGAGTATTTTGATAAGGAGACTCTTAGAACTAATCATCAGATCTTTTGATAAGAAGATCTTGAATTAATACAATCTGAGTCTTTTTCCAAGAAGAATCTCAGGACCTCTAACTGAATCCTTTGAAGAGGAATTCTCAAAACTCTTTCACAAACTGAAACGTTAATAAAACAAAAAATATAAAAAATTCATAGGATTTAGTGATCTTCTAGTTGAGTCCTCTCAGCAGAATCCTGAGGACTATATGACACTTTGTGAATTGATATCTGGTACTCAGATGAATCCTTGAATAAGAAAATCTTAAGAATTATAAGCCCTTAATCCAGATTATCCTTTAAACTTCTCAGAATCTAATGCAACAATTTATAAGCCCTTGAGAAATTCAGGAACAAAGATGATCGACTAATTCAAGGAAGAACTTTAATTGCAGATAATAATCTTCTTAACCTTCTCTATCAAAATCAATATTCCAAAACTACAATCTCATGTAAGTGTAATGATTGTTGGATTTATTTTTGTTGTCCATCCCTTTCAATCTTTGTCTTCTCTCTCTCTCTCTCTCTCTCTCTCTCTCTCTCTCTCTCTCTCTCTCTATCTCTCTCTCTCTCTCTCTCTATATATATATATATATATATATATATATATATATATATATATATATATATATATATATATATATATATATGACAGACACCCTAACGTCTTCAAAAATCAGTTATTCAATTCAAACATTTCTTGAAGTAATTTTGAATTAATCTTCAAAGCAGTTCTCGTTCAGAAATCTATTTGACGTAGCATCGAGTTCATATAGACATAGCATCGAGTTCTGGCTTCATTCAGACAATCTATCAATTCAATTCTGTAATCGGCGTTGTGTCGATATCATATTAGAGTATGCGTCGATTTAATCCTTTAATTAATGTCGACTTGTCATGTACAGTTACTTTGACTTGTACTCGAAGCAGTGTCAACTTCTAATCAAAGTTGCACCGACTTTTAGTCGAAGCATGTTGGCATTTTTTGACTTTCTTCTTAAATTTAGCTCGTCTTTCTCATATCCTTTATACAAATTACACCCTAAGACTTCTAAGATCATATTACCCTCTCTATACATAATGAGTAATAAACATTAGGATGTAAAATCAATTAAAGTAATTTATTAAGATAAATTATAAGGGTTTTTCCCAACAATGTCCCAACAAGTGGTATCAAAGCAAGATTCTATAGGTGACTGATTAGGACATTCGAGGAATGGTTTTACTATGGTGGGTGATGACTATGTCGGCTCCCCATATTTTTAAATCTGACATTTGAATTAATTAGCTCTGGTCATGCCGTAGGACAGCCAAGACAGGGAAGATTGTGAATCTGGATCATATTTTTGAAGAAGTGCGATAGTGTCGGGTTTGAACTATGACAGATGGTACTGTACGAGATGGTCATGATAGTCGTTGATATGTTATAGGAAGGTGATTATCTGTGGGAACACAAAGTGTGTTCAAATGATTTTTTGTGGCAGTTATAGGTAGATGGTGCAGAGACGAAAGATGATGTGAAGATGTTTTTTTACTTCTTACCTTGCTAAATTTTTTTACCTGCCCTTAGTGACGATGCTCCTATAAGAGATGGATATGGTGGAGCTAGACGCATTCACGATCGTAGTGTTATCCAGATAGATGTCAGTGAGACCTACTCTTGAGGGTAATCATATCTTGGCAACAACAGATGTGATAAATGGGGCAGTTTGGCAAGGGATTGAGTGGAGCAAGATCTCAATCAAGGTCGAAGGAGGGTATGGTATTTTACCATTGCAGATCGTACAATCACACATGAGAGCGAGTTCACAGCGTGCAAAACGGCCTTAAGACCAGGGTGCGAACATGGTGATAACTGGGTCAAGGTGTAAAGTGATGAGGTCATTACCATCATTATGAGTATGTGCGACTCTAACAGCTAGTCGTTTGACATCAGCGAGCGGATTGGATTCAGGTGGCTATAGTTAGGTATCCCGAGATGGAGTCTTGATGGTGGAGTGAGAAGGGTATATTATGCTCAAAAGAACTATGCAGCATGGTTGTTTATACTAGCTGATGGGGACCATAGTGTATGGTGGTGTACCTATAATTTCTGAGGCCGATGTGGTAGATTGTAATGGTGATGCAGAGGATCATCCTTCTGGGACTTGGGTTATGCTAGTCAGTTTCTACGATCAAGTTGCGACGATATTCACAGGTTGAGCCCTAACAGGGATGAGTCGACTGGAGCATGTAGGCTGATACCTCAGTTTGGAGGTGGTGCTT
Source organism: Platanthera guangdongensis (assembly GCA_039583875.1). Classification (NCBI taxonomy): domain Eukaryota; kingdom Viridiplantae; phylum Streptophyta; class Magnoliopsida; order Asparagales; family Orchidaceae; genus Platanthera; species Platanthera guangdongensis. The sequence goes on from CM077153.1 coordinate 213,799,614, forward strand.
CATGCAAACTGGTGCTTTCGAGCAGTTCGTGCGACATGTAGTGTTGCCTTGTAAAGATGGTGCTTCGTGTAGGTGATGGCTCTAGATCCCAAATCAAGATGGTGATTGTTATATTTGGTTCAGGATCTGTAAATGGATTTCCTATTTTATGGATTTCCTATATTGAGGAATTCATATTTTGAGGATTTTTCTATTTTTAGATTTTAGGAACTTCCATAAATAGGATCCGCCCAAGAAGAAAAAGAGTAAGTCATCGTAGCATTGAAGAAGGATATCCACCATGTGAAAGAGTGGTCACCCTTGCTCGTTTTGAAGGGGGAGCCAGTGCCGTCATCGTCATCTCGTTCCGGGCGCTAGAAGGGGTGGTCGACCCCTGCCGAAATTCCGCCAGAGGTCGTTAGTGGTGCAACACCGTGTAGCGAAGCCAACGTCATTGGTGTCATTTCCCTCTCTCTTCTCTCATGTATAACTCTCGATTTATCCAACGACCTTGAGAGAAAATAGCCGCTAGTCTTGTAGGAGAGGATTTATACCTGTCTTTAAGGAGATGATGTGGTGGAGTTTACGTCAAATTCATGGTTGTGACCTCCGGTTGCGGAGTTCAGAGAGCTGAATTTGTTCTTAACTTTGTTTGGTTTAGTCGGCGTTGAAGTTCATGCGGTGCAAGCGTGGAGGCAAAGGCATGCGAGAATGCAGTGTCCTTGACGGTGTTTCTTTCTGGTGGTACGATTTGGTGTTGAAGGCGTGAGTGAGCGCAGTCGGCATAGAAAATAATTCTTCGGTAGTGGCAGGTGGTTTGGTCGTCATCCAATGACGAAGGTTCATGGTGAATGTGGAGAATAAAGGAGGAAGCCCCACAAAATGTGGCGTGAAAGTGAAGGTTAGATCTGAAATACTCTAGAGGGGGGTGAATAGAGTATTATGGTCTCTTCCAAAATCTTAACAACTTTTGTTGTAATCCTAGGTGAACAAATTAGCAAACAAAGTAATAAGCACAGCAACCTAACAAATCACAGAACACAGCCAAAAACAAAAGAAAAGGGGCAACTAGATGACACAAGAAATTATAGTGGTTCCCCAACCTGGGTACATCCACTCTTCTACCACCTTGGTAGTAATCCACTCAGATTTTTGATCAGGTGCCTAACACCAATGAGCTTTTGTTCAGGTGCTCAAAAACCAAAACCTCAAGTCTTTTGGTAGGAGACTTGAAACCAGGAATAATTTTGAATGGACTTAAAACCCTGTACAGAGGATGAAAAAGGTGATGGTGTCTTCTCTTTCTCAATAACAACTGAGAAGACTAGTGGATTGATTTCAGCAGATTGCTATCTTGAATGGATCAGGAAATCTGGAGCTCTGCTTCAGGGTGACAGGTCTTCAAAAACTTGATAGCCTTGACCAGAGATTGCTTCAAGAACTTCTTCAACAGATAGAGTTATTGTTGTCCTTCTGAAGTTATCCTGTAGGGTTGAAAGAAGAAGACTCTTGATAGAGATTGTATGTTCTTCTTCTTCTTGATGATGATGTTCTCTGGCCTAGGCTGATTGTAGTGTGTGAAACTTTTTGATTTCTGTAACACTTCTTGAATGTAATGTGTGTCATCAAGACTGCTAAATCTTTTCTTTTCTTGAAATTGACTGAAGAACACATTCGAAATTTGAATCCTTGAGCAGTAAATGCAGTCGACCTGGGAAGGAAGTGACAATGAATGAATTCCCTAACTGTCCCGTGGAAAGACGGCATGTAATAATTCATGATCAATGCTCGTTCTAACGGTAACATTCCGAGAAGATTGAGCATTAATTACTCAGGAGTCATCGCCAAGAAAAGGGATGAAAAACTGGAGAAGACCAAGTCTAGAATCGTTGAACGAAGAACACAAATCATCAAGCTGAGTTCACAGTTCGTCGAGCTGAGCTGATGAGTACATCGACCAGACAATAGCAATTTGTCTTCAAGGGAAACTTGTCAATTCAGCTACAATCTTCATCAAACTGACAATCATCATTCGTCGAACTAACAATCATCATTTGTCGAACAGAGATCCAAATTCGTCGACCGAAGAATGATTGTGGACTTAGACAGAATCTGAGAAGTCTCTGGCTGAGAAGAGTTCAAATAGTAACCAAAAATCATCGACCAAGGAATATGGTTCGTTGAGCTGAGATCGACGAACGTCGAACACATTTCCTTGTGCTGAAGATATCTCTAAGTCTTGAGTTTCTCTGGCAGTCTAGAGGATGGATGGTCTACAAGATGATGTTTTAAGGACAAACCCTACACTCTAGGACACAACCAATGACCCTGACTATACAAGGTGGGTCAAAGACATCCTAACTCAGTGAACCTAGCCCAAATCCAAACTAGGGATCCAACAATCTCCCCTTATTTGGGTGAGGTCACTAAGTGAAGACACAGACTGAAACAAAGCAGAAAAAGCATATATCTGAGAGAGAATTTATAACACATGTAGCAGATATATAAAAGTTTTGTTCATAAACATAACCAGAGAGTTGTAAAAGCAAAAACAAGAAAAGAAAGAAAAACTTAGATCATATCTTGCTCTTCTTGAATTGGTCTTTGTCTTTCTCTTTGCTGCTGCTGCTACTAGCTCCAGGCTTCGAAAATTTGATCTCTCTGTTTGGATTAGCTGCATGAGCTATAGTCATTTTCATATCAGCTATACCAAGCATATTCTGAGTAGAGGCTCTGGGAACAACAGCCTCTGGATGGAGCTTCATATAGTCATCAACATTGAAAAGTTTGTTTGCTTTGTCAAACCTTTTAAGTTCTTTTTTTCTATATTTTGACATAGTTGAGTATCCTGAAATGTCCTTTCCTTCAGCTTTTGCTTTATTAATCAATGAGAGGCCAATCAGTTCCTGGAATCTGGCCATTTTAGCAGTGTTAGCTGTTTCAGGATCCTCAAAAGGAACATGAGGTGAATATGGTCTTTTGGGACTGTCATCCTTCTGTTCTACAGATACATTTTGCTGTTGCTGCTGAGGTTGTTGCTGCTGATGTTGTTGTCTCTGCTGGTAACCTCCTGAAGACTTGCTCTGATGCCATTGGTAGGTTTGTACAGGAGCAGGCTTTGAAATTGAGGAACTGGAAGTACCAGCAGCTGGAGGAGGAGGAGGAGGATCTCTTTTGTATCTAAAAACTGGTGAAGAAGAGTATTTCCTGCTTTTCTTTCTTTCCTTTTGTTGATTCTTTGACAGCCACATCCAAGAAGGCATTCCCTCATAGGGAGTGATGTTATGCAAGATATAGTAGGGAGTATCAGCTGTTGGATTGGCCTTAGGAGCAGGAGGAGGAGCCTTTCTCTTCTTTGTCCTGACTCTCTTCTGGGCTTCTTCATCTGAATCTTCATCTTCCTCTTACTCATCTGAGCTAGACCCTTGAGGATTGGCATACTGAGCATCAATAGCCCTTAGGGTAGCTGCAGAGATCTAGGACTTGGCAAGTTTGTAATGCACCCGATTTTTCGATGATTTTATTTATTTGGGCAACGTCAGATTTATGACGTCGTGGCTTTACTTTTAACGTCGAGTTGACGGCGCAATGCCGATAAGACATTTTCGCGTCCGTGCGGTCGAGTAGGCCAAATTCTTGTTGTAATGTGAAGATTTTGCGTTTGGAAATTAAGTTAAGTAATTTTGGACTTGCTCGTCAAGTTTCGTCGCAATCCGAGCATTTTTGGAGTCTCGGCGCGCGATTGAAGTTTTGGACTGTTTATGTTCGTCGTATACTCCGAAGATTTATATCTCGGGAATGGCTCATCGGATTTTGGTTTTGATTTCACCGTTAGATTTGTAGCATTAGTGTTCGCCTTCGGTGCAATTTTCGTTTAATTCGGCGCTCGTTTGGGCTTCCGTACTGAGTCTTCTCGAGAAGTTATGGTTCTACTCGATTAGCCCGTTTTAGATTTTACTCGGGCACCGTTTTGAGGGTCAAAACGGCGTTGTATTAAACAATGGTCAACGGGAAATTCGTTCGTCTCGACGAGATCTACAACTTTCATGTTGACTACTTTTCGAGTTGAAGCCGTTTTGAACCCCTAATTCTGTTGTTTCTGCAATAACTCGAGTGGTGAGCTGCTACTCGAGTATATGCTGTTTCTACTCGAGTAATTCATGTTTTAACTCGAGTAATGAGCCTCTACTCGAGTATATTATGTTACTACTCGAGTAGGTATGCTACTACTCGAGTAGGTATGCTGTTACTCGAGTAGGTATGTTGTTACTCGAGTAGGTATGCTGCCACTCGAGTAGGCTGTTTTGTTTTACGTTCAGACAGAGTTTTGAGGGTCAAAACTGCATCGTATCAAAAAATAGTCAACATAAGATTTGTTCGTCTCGATGAGATCTACAACTTTAATGTTGACCACTTTTCGATTTGAAGTGTTTTAAACCCCTAATGTCATTTGTTCTGCTATAACTCGAGTGGTGAGCTGCTACTCGAGTATATGCTGCTTCTACTCGAATAATTCATGTTTTAACTCGAGAAATGAGCCTCTACTCGAGTATATTATGTTACTACTCGAGTAGGTATGCTACTACTCGAGTAGGTATGTTGTTACCCGAGTAGGTATGCTGCTACTCGAGTAGGTATGCTGCCACTCGAGTAGGCTGTTTCTGTCTGCGCGCAGAGGCCGTTTTGAGGGTCAAAACGGCATCGTATCAAAAAATGGTCAATATGAAATTGTTCGTCTCGACGAGATATACAAATTTCATGTTGACCACCTTTCGATTTGAATCAATTTTGAACCCCTAATTTCGTTTTTGCGCTCACCCGCTCGTAAATAGTACGTTTTTAGACAAAAACTTTTCATAAATACCTATATATATATATATATATATATATATATATATATATATATATATATATATATATATACTTAGAATTAGAACTGGACCCACTCTTTATTTAGGACTTCTTCTTCTTCTTCTTCACTGAACCGAACCAGAGCTGAAGAAAAGTGAGGACGGTGATGGCGGAGCGTGAGATTTCGTGAACTTTTCGGTGGCCGCTGACGGTACTCCGGTGCTCGAAATCTTCATCCGAACAAAGATCTGGAAAGCTCTCGCCGAGAGCTACGCCCTCGTGGTAATTTCTTTCCCATTTCTTGAGATTTCTCGTTAAGGTTTTTCGGCCCTAACCTCTATTTTGGCCATTTTTGTCTAGATTTCAACCTCTCCCGCATCATTTTGCCCCGATCTATGACGTGGAGTGATTTAGGTGGACTTTTCCGGTAAACCAAGACAAGTGGTGGTTTCTCCTCGTTTCTTCTAGTCCGATTCGATGGTAACGGCTATGTTTTTCACGTCCCCTAAAATTTTCTACAATTATTCTTCAAATTATTGCTATGATTAACCGCTTTGTTGATCACATGTTGTTATGATATTTTGCCGTGCTAAACTCGATCTTGTCTATTTATGTTTAATCATTCTTGAAGTGTTTTAGCGATGGTTTAAGTGCCTTAACTCTCGTTATCAAACGTTTTAGAGTTTAATTAGGGTTGTAAATCGTTACTAAGGGTTGATCAACCGCGTCTTGAGTTCGGTAATATCTAGTAGAATCTGTCGAGCCAAATCCCGAGATATTTGTGTTATGGTTTCTTTGGGTTTCTTGAATGCGGGAGTTAGTGGACGATTCCACCTCCGCAGTGTTTGTTACCTTCATTAGTGCCCTATGGGAGTCTACCTAGTTTTGATGTCTACGGTGTATGTTGGAGAGTATGAGACTCCCTCGCAGTTAGACGGATTATGTATCCGTTTTGTTTTTTGGGTGGTGTGTCCAAGAGTGACCACCTCGCCCGTGTTTTGTTTTTGGGTGGTGTGTCCAAGAGTGACCACTTCGCCGTGTTTTTGGGTAGAGTCGTCCACAGATGCCTAATAAAGGTGTTGTATTTTTCTTTCTGGTGAAATATTCATGTAGTCACCTTATAGCCTCGTGCTTCTGGTGTACTCTTGTGGAACGTGACAAATCACGTAGGAGTTCTTTTCCTGTTGATGTCATGTTTCTTTTGTACTTTGCTTCAGTGCTTTTGGTCTTGGGTTGGTACCCCTGTTGACCTTTGTTTATTTTGGCTTATTACTTTTTCCTGCCACTACTTGTACTTCCTTGCTGAGGTGTTCTGTTTTTGGAATGCCTCAGGTTCAGAGCAGTAGCGGTTAGCAGTGCTGGTTTTGGAGTTTTCTGGGCGGCAGCGTTGGCCGTGTTTGTTGTCTCGTCTCAGCGAGGTAGTTTGTTGTTGGTGTAGTTTTACTAGATCAAACATACTTTTTGTTCGTGGGTTCGTGTCAGCTTGTTGTCGCACACTGATTTGTTAGTTGTTGATACTTGCTAGCTGCTCATTTATTTAAAAGTGGATGTTTTACTTGCTCTCTGGGAGTACTTATGCTAGGAATGCATGTTAGGTAATTTCAGCTATAAAATCTACTACTATCACTTCATGCATTGCACAATTTGAAACTCTACCTTGTTATTTTTAGCGACCGTAAAAACGATCTTTCCTACTATAATAAATTTAGAGTCTTGCATAGCATGAGTTGTCCTTTAGGGATGTTTTCACTCATGTAGGATGTTTGAGTTAATCTAATCAAGTATTTTTCCGCAGCGTATCATATATTTTAATTCATGGACTAGATGAGCCACTAAGCCGAGGGATACAGCTAACTTCTTCTCGTAACTGATTTTCTTTAAAATAACTTGAAAAGAACCTTTCTTCATGTTTAGTTGGTGTCTGCCTGAGCGTCCGCAGTTATCCCCTGCTGATGTGGCATCATGACACGCATTTTCCTTACTTTGATAAGCTTTATTTGCGGTGAAAATGCGGGTTGTGACTGTTGGTATCAGAGGGAGGTTGCTTGACAATTTGTCGGGCAATCTTTCCTTGTTGGTATTAGGTGTTTAGCATCATATCATACAACACACCGATATGTCATCAGCACGTCTTGGTGAAGCACGAACACTACACTCATATCATAACATGAAGTATACGGGGCATATTATGTAGTATGGGATGCATAATATGTGTCGGTATATGGATCCACCATAGGGGCAACATGTGAGGGTTATGTAGTATGGGATGCATAACCTCACCACATGAATGCGACTAGCACGTTTCTTTTTCGTTGCATGAGAATGTCATGTAGTATGGGATGCATAACATTTTCATGCGTACGCCGCTCATAACATGCATTAGGGCCTTTTTAGAATGCATAGTACAATCATGCATAGCATAACATTGCATAAGCACAACGTGCCAAAGTAAAGATTGCGGGATGACATATGCACACACATGAGTTTAAATCAGAAAACAAATATAAATACATGCATTCATATCATAGGCACAAGAGTCAATAGGATGAGAGGATATCATCCTAAGTAGGACATAACATCATTATAAAATCCCAGGGCAAGTTACAGCGTAAGCAAGTGTCTTTTAAGTATGATCTGAACTAGTTGTGTGACTTTGTTGTAAGCTAGGATTTTGATGGGTGGTTCGTTGCTTTTTAGAATGCCGCCAAAGCATCTTGCGACGAGGTCGACTCCCCAGTCGGAGGGTGAGTCATCAGGTGCGCAAAGTGACGCGATTATCGAGAGTCTGCGTCAGAGCAATGAGGCTCTGTCAAGGCAATTGGTTGCGATGCAATCACAAATTGAGTCTTTGTTGTCTGCCGCTCCCGCGCAGCAACCTTCAGCGCAAGAGCCCTCCTCGGGCCAAGCCTTGCCCAATACCCCTGCTCCTCTGGTGCCCCCGATGGTGATACCACCAGAAATGAATTCATATCGCACTTCCAGCGGTTGGGACCTCCCACCTTCGACGGGAGTGCTGACTTTATGATTATAGATGACTGGATCATCTCCATCGAGGAGATGTTTTCGTATTCTGGAATTCTAGAAGCCCAGAAGGTGATGATTGCAGCCTATCAGTTAAAAGGTCTGGCGAAGAGTTGGTGGATTCGGGAAAGAGAGAGCCTGAAGGAAGGCTGTTCTTGGGAATCTTTTAAGAAGATGTTGCTGAAAAAGTTTCTACCCTCGGTCGAGCAAGACCGCCTGATGAATAATTTCATGCATCTAAAGCAGAGACATCTCACCGTGAGCGAGTATGAAATTGAGTTTAGCAAACTGAGCAGGTTTGCTCCTGATTTGGTAGCTTCTGAGGAGGGTAGAGTGAAGTGTTTCCTTGGAGGACTAAGAAGCGATGTCCAGCAGTTGGCATGCGCTTACCAGGCTGAAAGTTATGCTGAAGCAGTGGAAGCCGCTTTAAAAGTGGAGGCGATTGAAAACGCCAAGAACCGAGGTGCCACGGCGAGGAAAGAGAAAAGGAAAGGCGTTGAGGATGGTAGCTCCAGGGAATCTGGCCCTTCTTCGAAGAAGAAAATTAAGGAAGTGTGCAGCTTCTGTGGTCGTCCTGGCCACCCTATGAAAGGTGCTTCAAGAGGACTGCCACCCTGAAGCAACAGCAGGTGCATGCCATCCAAGGTGCACCTAAGGGAGAGCTGGTGTGCTCGTTCTGTGCAAGGAAGGGTCATGACGTGACTCGCTGCTGGATGAAAGAAAGGGTTTGCTTCCAGTGTGGGCAGAAGGGACACCAGAAGTCTTCGTGCCCCCAGGCTCAGTCCCCACTGCAGCCTGCCCCACTTCGAGCTCTGCCGCCGCCACCAAGCCTGGATAAAGGAAAAGGAAAGCTGAACGTGATGACCAGCGAGGAAGCCCAAACCTCTACGCAAGTGATATCAGGTTAGCCTCAGTTTAATTTTATCCTTGTTAGTTATCTTCGTTGCCCTAGTTGTCGTTCGTTTAGTTATGTATGTTACGGTTTTAGGGGAGTTTAAGGTGCGGAATAGGTGGGCGCACGTTCTTTTTGATTCGGGTGCCACCCATTCCTTTGTGGCCCGAAGATTTGTCGATAAGCACCGTCTGAGTGTGGACCAATTAGGAGGCTCCTTCAATGTCAAGCTCCCTTCCGGTGATTCAGTGATATCCAACCAAGAAGTTCTGAGATGCCCTATTTATCTTGGGAATTTTCTGGCTTATGCGGATCTGATGATTTTGGATCTGTCTGATTTTGACGTGATTCTGGGCATGGACTGGCTGTCCAAATATGATGCAGTCGTCCAGTGCAAGGCTAAGCGATTGGATTTCAGAATGGACGACGGACAACCTATGAGCATCTATGGATTTCAGGACAGAGTTTCTCCTGTCATTTCTGCGGTACATGCTTATCGTGCTATAGAGTCTGGTTGCGAGGCATTTTTGGTTTCTATTTCTGCTCTAGGAACAGCTTTTGTTACGCCACGTCTTGACGATGTCTCGGTGGTGCGAGAGTTTCTAGATGTTTTTTCCTGATAGTCTTCCAGGACTTCCTCCTGAAAGGGAGATAGAGTTTGTGATAGACCTCGAACCGGGTACTCGTCCTATTGCTAAATCACCGTACTGTATGGCTTAGCGTGAGTTGGAAGAGTTGCGTACTCAGCTCGATGAGTTGCTGAGGTGTGGTTTTATTAGGCCAAGTACTTCTCCATGGGGTGCTCCTTTGTTGTTCGTCAAGAAGAAAGATGGATTGATGAGACTTTGCATCGATTTTAGGGAATTGAACAAGGTAACAATTAAGAATAGATATCCCCTGACAAGGATTGATGATTTGTTTGACCAATTGCGTGGTAGCTCGGTATTTTCAAAGATCGATCTTCGCTCAGGCTACCACCAATTGAGGATTCGAGAGGCAGATATTCCTCGAACCGCTTTCCATTCTCGGCATGGACATTATGAGTTTTTGGTGATGTCTTTTGGTTTAACCAATGCACCCTCTGCTTTCATGGATTTGATGAATCAGGTGTTTAAGGATTTCTTGGACCGATTTGTTATTGTGTTCATAGATGTTGTCTTGGTGTATTCTCGCAATGTTGAGGAGTATACTCAGCATTTGCGTCTGGTTTTGTCGACCCTGAGGGAGCATAGGTTATATGTGAAGTTGAGCAAGTGTGAGTTTTGGTTACCTCAGGTGTCCTTTCTGGGTCATGTGGTAAGCAATGACGGTATTTCTGTGGACCCGACTAAGATTTTTGCGGTAATGGAGTGGGAAAAACCTTCTACACCGAAGGAGATTAGGAGTTTCTTAGGCCTAGCTGGCTATTATATAAGATTCGTGGAAGGATTTTCGGTGTTGTATGCCCCTCTAACTAGACTTACTCAGAAGAATACTGCTTTCATTTGGAGTGATAAATGTGAAGAGGCTTTCCAAGAGCTGAAGAAGAGATTATGTACTGCTCCGATTTTAACCTTACCTACTGAAGGAGTTGAGTATGTTGTGTATGTTGATGCGTCACATATCAGACTTGGTTGCGTTTTAATGCAAGATGGTAAGGTGATTGCGTATGGATTGAGACAACTAAAGATCCACGAGAGAAACTATTCGATGCACGATTTGGAGTTTGCTGCCGTAATTTATGCACTGAAGCTCTGGAGACACTTATTATATGGCGCGATGTGCAAGATCTATACTGACCATAAGAGTTTAAAGTACGTCTTCACTCAGAAGGAACTAAATCTGCGCCAGCGTCGGTGGTTAGAATATGTGGCGGATTATGAAGTGGAAATTCTTTATCATCCAGGAAAGACTAATGTAGTAGCTGATGCCTTGAGTAAGAAGACTGCCAAAATTTTTAATCTGTCAGTACATTTCTTGGTAGAAGAATTTTTGCTAATGGATATTAAAGTTGGGAGTAGTACTGTGCCTGCTAGTCTAGAAGCAGAAGAACCCTCTTGGATCTCCCTTACTCGAGCACATCAGAAGGATGATCCTGATTTGTTGCACCTCCAGAATAGAGCTTTGAAGGGAGAACTACCTGATTTCTCTGTGGATGAGTTGGACACCTTGAAGTATCGAGGTAGATTTTGTGTCCCCGTCTTTGGCGATATTCGAGCTAAGATCTGTGCTGAAGCTCATGATTCCAGTGTATCCTACCACCCTGGTTCCACTAAGATGTATAAAGATCTAAAGCAAATTGTTTGGTGGTTAGGGATGAAGAATGACCTCGCAAAGTTTGTATCGGAATGTTATACTTGTCAGCGTGTTAAGGCTGATCACAGAAGGCCTGGTGGTAAATTGACACCGCTTGATATTCCAAGTTGGAAATGGGAAAGTATTTCAATGGATTTCATCACCGGTCTGCCAAAATCTCCCCGTGGGAACGACACTGTTTGGGTGATAGTCGACAGATTGACAAAGTGTGCTCACTTTGTGCCATTTAAGATTGGGTACTCGATGAAGAAGATAGTTGAGTTATATCTTGAAGAGGTCATCAGGTTACATGGTGTTCCTGTTAGCATCGTATCAGATCGGGACTCTAGATTTACGTCTCGCTTTTGGAAGAGTTTACAGGAGGGGTTGAGTACCGATTTAAGGTATTCCACCGCCTATCATCCGCAGACTAATGGTCAGACGGAAAGGGTAAATCAGATCGTAGATGATATGATCAGATGTTATGTTTTGGATCATGGTGGTGCTTGGGATGATCGTCTCAGGCTCATGGAGTTTGCATACAATAATAGTTATCAAGAAAGTCTGCAGATGACTCCGTTTGAGGCCTTGTATGGGAGGCGTTGTAGAACTCCACTGTTTTGGGCTGAAGTTGGTGAGAGACCGTTGTTAGGTCCGGAAGCTCTTGAAGAGATGAATTGTGCCGTGACCCATATTCGGGAAAAGTTTCGTGTGGCTCAAGAGCACTATGAGAAATATGTTAATCTTCGAAGGATCGATCTGGAATTTGCGGTTGGAGACTTGGTTTTTCTGAAGGTTTCTCCGATGTCTGGTGTTAAAAGGTTTGGAAGGAATCACAAGTTAGACCCCCTGGTATGTCAGGGACCTTTACAGATTCTTCAGCGCATCGGAGTGTCAGCTTATAGGTTGGAATTGCCTGCGACCTTCCCTGGTGTCCATGATGTGTTCCATGTGAGCCAGTTGCGGAAGTGTGTTCGTAGTGACCGTCAAGTCCTCGACTCGATACCCCAGTTTCAGCCCAACCTTACGTTTGTGGAAGAACATATTCGTGTTCTGGATTCTCAAGAGCGTGTGTTGCGGAGAAAGGTCATCCCTATGGTCAAGGTTTTTGGAGAAATCAAGACGTCGAGAGCGCGACGTGGGAATTGGAATCAGCCATGAGAGAATCTCATCCGCACCTTTGCTCTTAGTTTCGGGTATGTTGCTATGTTTTCAATTATGCATGGTTTTATCGATTTTGGTTTGGTTTTGAGTTGTGATAAGTTTCGGGACGAGACTTCTTTTTAGGGGGAGTGACTGTAATGCCCCCGATTTTTCGATGATTTTATTTGTTTGGGCAACGTCAGATTTATGAGATCGTGGCGTTACTTTTAACGTCGAGTTGACGGCGCAATGCCGATAAGGCATTTTCGCGTTCATGCGGTCGAGTAGGCCAAATTCTTGTTGTAATGTGAAGATTTTGCGTTTGTAATTTAAGTTAAGTAATTTTGGACTTGCTCGTCAAGTTTCATCGCAATCCCAGCATTTTTGGAGTCTCGGCGCGCGATTGAAGTTTTGGATTTTTTATGTTCGCCGTATACTCCGAAGATTAATATCTCGGGAATGGCTCGTCGGATTCTAGTTTTGATTTCGCCATTAGATTTGTAGCATTAGTGTTTGCCTTCGGTGCAAGTTTCGTTTAATTCAGCGCTCGTTTGGGCTTACGTACTGAGTCTTCTCGAGAAGGTATGGTTCTACAGGATTAGCCTGTTTTATATTTTACTTGGGCGCCGTTTTGAGGGTCAAAACGGCGTTGTATCAAAATATGGTCAACAAGAAATTCTTTCGTCTCGACGAGATCTACAACTTTCATGTTGACTACTTTTCGAGTTGAAGCCGTTTAGAACCCCTAATTCAGTTGTTTCTGCAATAACTTGAGTGGTGAGCTGCTACTCGAGTATATGCTGCTTCTACTCGAGTAATTCATGTTTTAACTCGACTAATGAACTTCTACTCGAGTATATTATGTTACTACTCGAGTAGGTATATTAATACTCGAGTAGGTATGTTGTTACTCGAGTAGGTATGCTGTTACTCTAGTAGGTATGCTGCCACTCGAGTAGGCTGTTTCGTTTTACGTTCATACAGAGTTTTGAGGGTCAAAACTGCATCGTATCAAAAATGGTCAACATTAGATTTGTTCGTCTCGACGAGATCTACAACTTTTATGTTAACCACATTTCGATTTGAAGTCATTTTAAACCCCTAATGTCATTTGTTCTGCTATAACTCGAGTGGTGAGCTGCTACTCGAGTATATGCTGCTTCTACTCGAGTAATTCATGTTTTAACTCAAGTAATGAGCCTTTACTCGAGTATATTATGTTACTACCTGAGTAGGTATGCTACTAATCGAGTAGGTATGTTGTTACTCGAGTAGGTATGCTGCTACTCGAGTAGGTATGCTGCCACTCGAGTAGGCTGTTTCTGTCTGCGCGCAGAGACTGTTTTGAGGTTCAAAACGGCATCGTATCAAAAAATGGTCAACATGAAATTTGTTCTTCGCGACGATATCTACAGCTTTCATGTTGACCACATTTCGATTTGAATCCATTTTAACCCCTAATTTCGTTGTTTAGCTCACCCGCTCGTAAATAGTACGTTTTTAGACAAAACTTTTCATAAATACCTATATATATATATATATACTTAGAATTAGAACTGGCCCCACTCTTTATTTAGGACTTCTTATTCTTCTTCACTGAACCGAACTAGAGTTGAAGAAAAGTGAGGACGGTGATGACGGAGCGTGAGATTTCGTGAACTTTCCGGTGGCCGCTGACTGTACTCCGGTGCTCGAAATCTTCATCCGAACATAGATCTGAAAAGCTCTCGCCGAGAGATACGCCCTCGTGGTAATTTCTTTCCCATTTCTCGAGATTTCTCGTTAGGGTTTTTCAGCCCTAACCTCTATTTTGACCATTTTGTCTAGATTTCAACCTCTCCCGCATCCTTTTGCCCCGATCTATGACGTGGAGTATTTCGGTGGACTTTTCCGGTAAAACCAAGACAAGTGGTGGTTTCTTCTCGTTTCTCCTTGTCCGATTCGATGGTAACGGCTATGTTTTTCACGTCCCCTGAAATTTTCTACAATTATTCTTCCAAATTATTGCTATGATTAACCGCTTTGTTGATCACATGTTGTTATGATGTTTTGCCGTGCTAAACTCGATCTTGTCTATTTATGTTTAATCGTTCTTGAAGTGTTTTAGCGATGGTTTAAGTGCCTTAGCTCTCGTTATCAAACATTTTAGAGTTTAATTAGGGTTGTAAATCGCTCCTAAGAGTTGATCAACCACGTCTTGAGTTCGGTAATATCTAGTAGAATCTGTCGAGTCAAATCCCGAGATATTAGTGTTATGGTTTCTTTGGGTTTCTTGAATGCGGGAGTTAGTGGACGATTCCACCTCCGTAGTGTTTGTTACCTTCATTAGTATCATGTGTGAGTCTACCTGGTTTTGATGTCTGCGGTGTATGGTGGAGAGTATGAGACTCCCTCGCAGTTAGACGGATTATGTATCCGTTTTGTTTTTTGGGTGGTGTGTCCAAGAGTGACCACCTCGCCCGTGTTTTGTTTTTGGGTGGTGTGTCCAAGAGTGACCACTTCGCCTTCTTTTTGGGTAGAGTCGACCACATGTGCCTAATAAAGGTGTTGTATTTTCCTTTCTGGTGAAATATTCATGTAGTCACCTTATAACCTCGTGCGTCTGGTGTACTCTTGTGGAACGTGACAAATCACGTAGGAGTTCTTTTCCTGTTGATGCCCTGTTTTTTTGTACTTTGCTTCAGTGCTTTTGGTCTTGGTTTGGTACCCCTGTTGACCTTTGTTTATTTTGGCTTATTACTTTTTCCTGCCACTACTTGTACTTCCTTGCTGAGGTGTTCTGTTTTTGGAATACCTCAGGTTCAGAGCAATAGCGGTTATCAGTGCTGGTTTTGGAGTTTTCTGGGCGGCAGCATTGGCCGTGTTTGTTGCCTCGTCTCAGCGAGGTAGTTTGTTGTTGGTTTAGTTTTACTAGATCAGACATACTTTTTGTTTGTGGGTTCGTGTCAGCTTGTTGGCACCCACTGATTTGTTAGTTGTTGATACTTGCTAGCTGCTCATTTATTTAAAAGTGGATGTTTTACTTGCTCTCTTGGAGGATTTATGCTAGGAATGCATGTTAGGTAATTTCAGCTATAAAATCTACTACTATCACTTCATGCATTGCATAATTTGAAACTCTACCTTGTAATTTTTAGCGACCGTAAAAGCGATCTTTCCTACTATAATAAATTTAAAGTCTTCAATAGCATGAGTTGTCCTTTAGGGACGTTTTCACTCATGTAGGATGTTTGAGTTAATCTAATCAAGTATTTTTCTACAGTGTATCATATATTTTAATTCGTAGACTAGATGAGCCACTAAGCCGAGGGATACGGCTAACTTCTTCTCGTAACTGATTTTCTTTAAAATAACTTAAAAAGAACCTTTCTTCATGTTTAGTTGGTGTCTGCCTGAGCGTCCGCAGTTATCCCCTGCTGACGTGGCATCATGACGCGCATTTTCCCTTACTCTGATAAGCTTTATTTGCAGTGAAAATGCGGGTTGTGACAAAGTTGAACTGGAACTGGTGAACTGATTAAGACTGAGCGCTCTTCTTGAGCTTTATTCTCTTCCTCAATGTCTGCCAGAATCAATGCATCCAGGTTAGGCATTGGGGAATCATCCATAACAAAAATAGGGGCAGAAATCTCTTCTGGGGGGAAGAGATGGCTTGCTCTGGAACAGCAAAACTGTCACTAAGTTGCATAGCAACTGTAGGACTTATAGGAGAGGTGATAAGAATAATAGCCAAGGATGGCTCAGTAGAAGGGAACTGTACATAAATTGTATCAATATATCTCAACAAACCAGCCAAATCAACTGTGGGATTCAAATGGAAATCACCAACAGTGTTTATCTGCTCTGGAACTGACTCATCTAATTCAATGTCAGTATCTATGAAATGAATCAAGTCAATCAAATCCGAATCAAATTCTGTCAAAATTGATGCTTCTGCATCTGAGACTGCTGTAGGAGAAACTGCTGCATCTGAAACTGTTGTTATATCTGCTGCTGCTTCATCACAGAGCATCTCCCCCTGCTTGGTTTTTGGAGAAACCTAGAGCCAGGCCCCTGAATGAAGAGGGGGCAGTAGAGAGAAGAGATACTTGGGCAGATAAAGAATTGATAGAATTTACAAGAGGTGTAATGGCCTCTGTGATTAGGGATTTGAGGAGAGGAGTGTGCATGGTTATGATGGTAGATACAGTGGGGGGGGTCCAAAGATGGAGAAATGGTTGGTGATGGTAGAGAATTAGATGAAGTGAGGGGAAAAGATTGAGGGGATACAGGTGGAATGGCATCTGTCATGGTGGTGTCTGGTGGAGGTGGAGAAGGGGATGGTATATCAAAATGTGAAATGTTAGACAGATGAGGTGGAGGAGGTGATGCTGGAGGAATTGGAAGACTGGTTGAAGATGGAAGATCGGTTACTGGAATAGGTTGTGGAGATGGGATTACCTCTTCCGCAGGGTGGGGAGTGGCCTGCACGGCCCTTGTGCTCTCAGAAGCTGGAATGGACGAGGAGGAAGCCTTGGATGGCTTGGAGATCATCCTCTCCCATCTGCCAAACAAAGCACATGTGAGGCGTTTGCTGACATTGATGAATATGGTCGGGGAGACCATTAATTCACCAGCTTTTGCTTGAAGGAAAATCCCCAGGATCCTTCCAAAGCATACCTCTTTCTTACTGTTTTTCTTCTTTATCAAACTAAAGAAGATCTTGCCCCAATCAACGTGAATCTTGTTGGCCACCGCGCACATGACAAGAAATTGGTATCTTGTTATGTAATCGTGCGCGGTGTGCTTGCCCATCAACACTTTTCCCACAACATCCGCCAAGAACTGGTAGGCGGCAGAAAGCTGTTTCTTTAACAGCTTGTTAGGGTTACTCCCAGTAAACCCATCAGATTCAGCATCGAACTATACTCATCAGAATCTATATCCAAATATTCTTCTCCATTGACCAACTCAAAAATCTCAAAAATAAAGGCGGGGGATAAAGAAACAGCATTACCCCCGATATTCCCTGTCAAGGTGTTGTCCTCAGAAGTAGAAGAAGTATACACCCATTATTTAATCTCTGTTGCATGCAGTTTGATTCGCCTGGTCATAAAATCCTTGAGACCCAGCTCTTCTAGAAGTTCCAAAATGTAACAAAATATAGGATCAGAATGCTGAAATGAATCAAAGTCCATATCAAAGCTTGTATCGAATATCATTGCAGCTAGGGTGCTCGCTGGAACCGCCATTGATTACCTGCAAGAGAGACAAACAGCGATCAAGTGCAATAGGAACTGAAAGCGCGGGGTGCAGGTCGAAGAAAACCTAGATATAGGGTTTTCCTGAATCGACAAACTCCGTTCCATGAAAATGAAAATAGTTCTCCGAAATGAGGTCAACGAAATAAATTATAGATAAATAATTCATCGATCTCATCCAGAAGAAACGAAAACAGTTCGTCGAACTCCGTTCGATGAAATATCTTCTGAAGCAAAGTTCATCGATCTCCAATCGACGAAAATTATTTCCACACAGAGAATTCGTCGATCTCCATTCGACGAGCATCTCTCAAACTTTCCCTAATTCGTCGAACTCCATTCGACAAACTCTGGAGAATTGTCGAATGCAAACAGAAACTAATTTAATTCTTCTCCATTGATCATTCCCAGTTGATTTATAAAGAACAGATGATTTTTCTCATCCAAGGGTTTGGTGAAAATGTCTGCTCTCTGTAAATCAGTAGGAATATGGATTAGATTAATTTTCTTTTTGTCTACACTATCTCTAATGAAATGATGTCTTATATCAATATGTTTAGTCCTACTATGATGAACTGGATTCTGTGCTATAGCAATAACACTAGTATTATCATAAAATAATGTTGAATTATTTAAGTTGACACTATAGTCTAGGAGTTGGTTTTGTATCCATAACATTTGTGAATGGCAGCTGCCAGCAGCCATATATTCTGCTTCTGTAGTTGATATAGACACAGATGTTTGCATTTTACAAAAACAAGAGACAAGTCTCATACCCAGGAACTGGCAAGTTCTAGAGATACTTTTCCTGTCCACTCTACATCCAGCATAGTCAGCATCTGAGTATCCAGTTAATTGAAACTCTGACTCTACAGGATACCAGAGTCCTAGATTTGGACAACTTTTTATATATCTCAAAATTCTTTTTAAGAAAATAAGGTGAGATTCTTTGGGGTTCACCTGGAACCTAGCACAAAGGCATGTGGCAAACATGATATCAGGCCTGCTAGCTGTTAGGTATAATAGGGATCCAACAATTCCCCTATAAAGCTTCTGATCTACAGGTTTCCCTGCTGCATCAGAATCCACAACAGCATTGGTAGCCATATGTGTTTTCATTCCTGAAGCATCACCCATCCCAAACTTCTTAATAATCTCTTTAGCATACTTAGCTTGGGAGAGGAAGATACCATCAGGGAGCTACTTCACTTGGAGACCAAGGAAGTAGGAAAGCTCACCCATGCTACTCATCCCAAATTTGGAATGCATGAGGTCAGCAAACCTCTTGCATAATTTGGGATCAGTAGACCCAAAGATGACGTCGTCCATATATATTTTCACTAATAAGATTTTGTCCTTATGATGTCTAGTGAAAAGGGTTTTATCTATGGTTCCTCTTATAAATTTAGGCTCTAAAAGAAAGCTTGCTAAGGTCTCATACCAAGCTCTTGGAGCTTGCTTTAAACCATAGAGAGCTTTATGCAATTTAAACACAAAAGAGGGTTGAGTTAGAGAGATAAAACCTGGAGTTTGTTCCACATAAACCTCTTCTTGAAGCACTCCATTCAAAAATGCGCTCTTGACATCCATTTGGAAAACTTTGAATCTCCTGTGAGCTGCATAGGCAAGGAATATTCTTATGGCCTCTAACCTTGCAACAGGGGCAAAGGTTTGGTCATAGTCAATTCCTTCCTCTTGCTTGTAGCCCTGAGCAACAATCCTAGCCTTGTTTCTTACAATGTTTCCTTGAGCATCCAGCTTGTTTCTGTAGACCCATTTGGTTCCAATAACTGGGTAGTTATGAGGTCTTGGAACCAAATCTCAAACTCTACATCTTTCAAACTGATTTATTTCCTCTTGCATTGCAATGATCCAGTGGGGATCTTGCTCAGCTTCATGGATGGAGAGAGGTTCAATCTGAGAGAGAAAATAGGCATGCATCAAGTCTTGGTTGAGTTGATGCCTTGTCTGTACACCTGCTGAAATGTCTCCAATCACTTAAGATCTTGAGTGATCTCTAAGTGTGACAAGATCAGTGAGTGGAGTTTGTTCAGCAACAGCTTCTATAATTAATTCCTCTTGAGGAATGTTATTAGCTGTTGAGGAAGTTCAGCCACTTCCACTTGATTTTCTTCTTCACTGTCTTCAGCAACCTGTGGAGAAGGATGGATTGACACCTCTTGGGGAAGTTTTAGTCCATCCATAGACTCACACAATTATGGAACCTGTAAAGAGCTTTTGGTAGAAATCACTTTCTCCTTATAAGACATGTTAGCTTCATCAAAAGATACATGGACTGACTCTTCAATTTTAAGAGAGGATTTATTAAAAACCCTATAGGCCTTGCTTACTTGGGAGTATCCTAGAAAAATCCCTTCTTCAGCCTTAGCCTCAAACTTTCTAATGTATCTTTTGTTGTCTGTGTGAATATAACATATACAGCCAAAAACTTTAAAATATGTGATTTTAGGTTTCTTTCCTTTAAGCAACTCATAGGGGGTCTTATATTTCAGCGTATGTATGAGGCTTCTATTCAGAACATAGTTAGCAGTGTTTACAGCTTCTGCCCAAAAGGATAGAAGCATGTAAGCATCTGCCAATAATGTACTTGTAGCTTCAATGAGTGTCCTATTTTTCCTTTCAGCGACCCCATTTTGTTGGGGAGTTCTAGGGCTGAGAAGCACTGCCTGATACCTTCCTTCTCACAGAACTTATGCATAAGAAGAGACTCAAACTCTGTGCCATGATCACTTCTGTTCAATGCAACATGAGTAGAGAACTCAATCTATATGGTCCTGAGAAAATCTGTAAGAACCTTGAATGTATCTGACTTAGTTCTCAGAAAGGCCACCCAACTGAATTTGGAGAAGTCATCAACAATTACTAAAGTGTAAGACTTCCCTCCTAGGCTTTGTACTGTAATGGGTCCAAATAGGTCCACATGAAGCAAATACAAAATTTTAGGTGAATCACTCTTATTAATAGATTTGAAACTAGTTTTAGTTTGCTTGCCTAATTGACAAGCCCTGCATATGTTTTCCTTCTTGTAGGGAGCAGAAGGTAAGCCTCTAACAAGGTTGTCTTTAGATAACCTAACTATATTTTTAAGGTTTACATGACCTAATCTTTTATGCCACAACTCATTTTGATTACTAGTGATATTGGGTAAACAAACATCAGTTTTGGAAGAAATAAAATCTACTAGATATATGTTACCTTGTCTAGTTCCAATTAAAACAGTTTTGTTTTCATTATTGATAATATAACAGGAGGTAGAGTTAAAGTGTACCTGATAACCTTCATCACATAATTGGCTTATGGATATTTAGTTATATTTGAGTCCTCTTACATATGTTACTCTCTTGAAAGTAACTGTTCCAATCTTTACTAGTTCATATCCTTCAGACTGACCACTATTTGAATCACCAAAGATCACCTTTGGTCCTAGCTTGGACTTGTAATTAGATAGATTATCCTTGCTGCCTGTCATATGCTTGGAGCAACCACTGTCCAAGTACCAGGTCTGACTCACCCTTGTACAGCTCTTCACCTGTAATGAAAACAAAAATTAATTATTCTTGACCCATGTTACCTTGGGTCCTTTATTTTGTTGAAATGAAAAGCTGGATATAACTGACAAAGTAGGTTGAGATTTATAACCTAAGGGGTGATATCTCCTAGGTGGAATAACCCAATCAGCTACAGGAGTGAATGGTTTATCAGCTGGCTTAGAATTTCTGTAAGAGAAATGATTTATGTTTGGTCCTTCTGGGTTTGACGAGTTTCTGTAAGTTCGTCGACCAGAGTTCGACGAATAGGGCTGAGATCGTCGATCTCTGCTCAGAGAATGACAATAGTCATTTTCTTGTGCCCCATGTTCGTCGACCTCTGCTCGACGAACCATACAAAGTTCGTCGATCGCAGTTAGACGAATTGTTATTACTGAAGTTTGCGTTCAGCGTTCGTCGATCTAGGTTCGACGAACGGGCCACATTTCGTCGATCTGAGTTCGACGAATGCTGCTGAATCTTGTTTTTATTAGTTGTTTTCTGATTTTTATTGCTCTTGTCTATGGGTTTTGGATTGTTTTCAGACATTGGTTTGTTTAGTATCTTCTCTTTTCCCTTGGCAGAAACAAATTTAATGGGTGTCAAGGATATTTTTCTTAATGGGGGGCAAACCTGATGATGCACCAAGCAGCTTGCCATTTAATCTGGTATTTATTGTGCTTGTTATGTCATCAGCTTGAGACTTCTTCCATTTAGAGATTGCTCAAGGTTTAGCCTCACATAAATAAGATTTTAATTTAATATTTGCATTTGCTGATTAGTTGATCTTTTAGTTAAGATTTTCTGAGTTAACAGACTCAAGGTTCCTAGTTTTTCTCTAAGGGTTTTTATTTTGTCTCTGAACTAATTAAATCTAAACACATAGTCTTGAATTCAAGTTTAAATCAATCAGAATTATAATCAAAACTTGAAAGAAACCTGATCTGCCTCTAACTCTGAGGCTGCCTCATCTCAGATTCACCTTCTTCCTGAATGCTCCTGGAGGCATCAATTGTCATAAGGAACACCTCCTTGTTTCTTGCTTCTTCATCTCTTCACTTGAGCTGGAGGAGGATGATTCTTCTTCAGTATCACTCCATGTTCATTTAGAGATTGCTCAAGTTGTTTAGCCTCACATAAATCAGATTTTAATTTAATTATTTGCTCATTTGCTGAAGTTAGTTGATCTTTTAGTTTAAGATTTTCTGAGTTAACAGACTCAAGGTTTCCTAGTTTTTCTCTAAGAGTTTTTATTTCATTTCTCTGAACTAATTAAATCTAAACACATAGTCTTGAATCTTCTCAAGTTTAAATGAATCAGAATTATAATCAAAACTTGAAAGAACTGATCTGCCTCTGACTCTGAGGCTGCCTCATCTTCAGATTCACCTTCTGATCCTGAACTGCTCCTAGAGACATCAATTGTCATAAGGAACACCTCCTTGTTTCTTGCTTCTTCCTCTTATTCACTTGAGCTGGAGGAGGATGATTCTTCTTCAGTATCACTCCATGTTTCAGCAACAAAGCCTTTGTCTCTCTTTTGTACTTGCTGGAGGAGGGTCTGCTGCTTTGTTTTCTCCTGGAGTCTTTTTCTCTGCTTTTCTCCTTCTTCTGGCTTTCTGGACATTCAGAGATGTAATGTCCACGCTTTCTACATCCAAAGCACACAACCTCCTTGGTTGGTGTCTTGTCATATTTAGGCTTATCATCCTGTCTGGATGATTTTCTTCTGAAGTCCTTTCTAGCCATCTTATAAAATATTTTTGCAAAGAGGCTCATTAGTTCTTCATTGGATGTTGAGGTCTCACTTCCTCTGATGCCTTGAAGGCTATACTGTGATCTTTTCTCACTGAAGTTGTTGATTTTTGTTCAGCTGCTTCTCTTGATTTAATCAACTGCTCATAAGATTTTAGTTTGCCTAGCAGAGATTCAGTTGATATCTCATTTAGGCTTCTGGCTTCTTTGATAGGCCAGATTCTTGAGTCCCAAGAGCTAGGGAAGCACATCAAGATTTTGTCATTCACCTCTGTAAGGGTGATATCTTTATCCAAGGTTTTAAGCTCATTGATGATTGAGCTCAACCTATTGTACATTTCAGCAACTGATTCAGCCTCATCCTTCTTAAAATTCTCATACAGGGATATGAGATTTGATCTCCTGTCTTTCCTTTCATCAGCTGAACCAGCTACCATTTGGTTGAGGGAGTCCCAAATGGCCTTGGCTGAGGTGAACTCAGCCACCTTCTAAAATATATCATCTGACATAGTCTGAGCCAAGATGTTCATTGCTTTTGCATCTGCAATTTTGGCTTTCCTCTGGGCTTCAGTCCACTCAGGTGGTGGCACTGCTGTTGTGCTTGAAGATGTTGCAGAAAATGTGAAGAGTTGGGGGGGACCTATCAAAATAGAATTGTAGATATCTTCATCAATAGAGTACATATACAATTTGATTCTTGCCTTCCAGATGGCAAATCTGTTAAGATTGCATACTGGAGGTCTGGTACTTGCATAATCTTTGTTTTGAGCCATTCTGTGAAGAAATAAATCTAATAACAGAAACAAAACAATCATATCTAACAAGAGGGATCTTTATGGTTCAGGTGTTAGCCTGTGCAACCAACAATAACCAACCTCCGCTCTGATACCAATTGAAATTGAAGGTTAGATCTTAAATACTATAAAGGGTGGGTGAATAGAGTATTGTGGTCTCTTACAAAATCTTTACAACTTTTGCTGTAATCCTGGGTGAAAGATTAGCAAACAAAGTAATAAGCACAACAAACTAACAAATCACAGAACACAGCCAAAACAAAAGAAAAGGGGCAACCAGAAGACACAAGAAATTATAGTGGTTCCCCAACTTGGGTACATCCACTCTTCTACCACCCTGGTAGGAATCCACTCAGATTTTTGATCAGGTGTCTGACACCAATGAGCTTTTGTTCAGGTGCTCAAAAACCAAAACCTCAAGTCTTTTGGTAGGAGACTTGCAACCAGGAATAATTTTGAAGGGACTTAAAACCCTGTACAGAGGATGAAAAAGGTGATGGTGTATTCTCTTTCTCAATAACAACTGAGAAGACTAGTGGATTGATTTCAGCAGATTGCTCCCCCTGAGATCTTGAATGGATCAGGAAATCTGGAGCTCTGCTTCAGGTGACAGGTCTTCAAAAACTTGATAGCCTTGACCAGAGATTGCTTCAGGAACTTCTTCGACAGATAGAGTTATTGTTGTCCTTCTGAAGTTGTCCTGTAGGGTTGAAAGAAGAAGACTCTTGATAGAGATTGTATGTTCTTCTTCTTCTTGATGATGATGTTCTTTGGCCTAGGCTGATTGCAGTGTGTGAAACTTTTTGATTTCTGTAATACTTCTTGAATGTAATGTGTGTTAGCAAGACTGCTTAATCTTTTCTTTTCTTGAAACTTACTGAAGAACACATTCGAAATTTGAATCATTGAGCAGTAAATGCAGTCGGCCTGGGAAGGAAGCGACAATGAATGAATTCCCTAACTGTCCCGTGGAAAGACGGCATGTAATAATCCATGATCAATGCTCGTTCTAACGGTAACATTCCGAGAAGATTGAGCATTAATTACTCAGGAGTCATCGCCAAGAAAAGGGATGGAAAACTGGAGAAGACCAAGTCTGGAATCGTTGAACAAAAAACACAAATCGTCGAGCTGAGTTCACAGTTCGTCGAGCTGAGCTGATGAGTTCGTCAACCAGACAATAGCAATTAGTCTTCAAGGGAAACTTGTTAATTCAGCTACAGTCTTCGTCGAACTGATAATCATCATTCGTCGAACTAACAATCATCATTCGTCGAACAGAGATCCAAATTCGTCGACCGAAGAATGATTGTGGACTTAGATAAAATCTGAGAAGTCTCTGGCTGAGAAGAGTTCAAATAGTAGACCAGAAATCATCGACCAAGGAATATGGTTCGTTGAGCTGAGATCGACGAACGTCGAACACATTTCCCTGTGCTGAAGATATCTCTAAGTCTTGAGTTTCTCTGGCAGTCTGGAGGATGGCTGGTCCACAGGATGATGTTCTAAGGACAAACCCTAGATTCTAGGATACAACCAATGATCCTGACTATACAAGGTGGGTCAAAGACATCCTAACTCGGTGAACCTAGCCCAAATCCAAACTAGGGATCCAACATGGCGAACATGCTGGCAGATGCCTCTGATCTCAAGTCCTTTGTGGCTATGATCGGGAGCAGTCACTGCAGCTCGTCTTCTGAGTGGTGGCTCGATAGCGGTGCTACCTGTCATGTGACGAATGACAGAGGTTTACTTGCTGAGGTCAAGTTGGTCACGGAGAAGGTGGAGAACTGTAATGGAGGAGAGACCGAGGTGACTAATGCTGGGACAGCCGAGCTGGTCCTCTCATCAGATAAAATTTTATTTTTAAACAATGTCAAAGTAGTCCCTACATTAACTAAAAATCTGATTTCAATGAGTCTATTAGATAAGGCTGGGATGTCCTTCACAACTCAAAGCGGTAGAATGATATTAACGATAAATTCACATTATTTTGGGTGTGTGTACCTGATCAACGGAATGTATAGACTTAGCTTAAACAATGATAACATTAACCAAATAAGTTCGAATCGTATTGATCATAAGTTGTTACATTACAGACTTGGACATGTGAACTATAGGAAAATGGTAGATCAAGTAAAGAGTCATAACATCCCCTTAGATTTGTCTATTCGATTTGACAAATATGAGGTGTGTGCTCAAACCAAAATCACTAGAAAGCCTTTCAAATTGGTTTCTAAAAGCACAATACTTCTTGAATTGATACATTCAGACCTCTATGATTTCGTAGTCACGTCACTAGAGGAGGAAGGAAGTATCTAATTACATGCATAGACGATATTTTTAGATATTGTCATGTGTATTTGTTAAAATCAAAAGACGAAGCTTTTGAGACATTCAAGATCTTCAAGTGTCGTGTGGAAAATCAGTTAAACGTTAAAATTAAAAGATTTATAAGTGATCAAAGAGTAGAATACACTATTACTGGGTTCAAGGAATTTTGTGCCTCTGAGGGAATAATCCTTGAAACCACAACTTTGCATCCCTAATTCCTTTTGGGGAGAAGCCGTTCGTGCTGCAAATCACATTCTGAATAGAGTGCCTCATTCTCAGCTCACTTCTACCCCGTATGAGATGTGGCACGGTCATCCTTGTAGATACGATACTCAAAATACTTGTGGTTGTATTACTTATGTGTGAATACAAGTCCTTAAGAGGCCTAAGGTGGGACCTAGAAAATGGCGTGCGTCTATCTAGGTAGTGTAGAAGATAGTTCAGCAGACAGATTTCTCGATCTATCCACGAATACCGTGTTAGAGTCTAGAGATGTCATATTCTTTGAAAATAAATTTGTCAAAAATTATGGTTTGTCTGTCTCTGGGTCTAACTATATGATTTCAGAATCTATCGTAGAACCTGAAGCTAGCCCTTCTGACACTGCTCCCCAACCTCTAGAGTGGAACCTGTTCCACTTAGAGCATCTACAAGAGAGAGAATCCCTAAAACTTTGGTGAGAATTTTGTCACCTAATACTTAGAGGATGATCCATTCTCTTACCAGGAAGTAAAAAGATCTAGAGATTCATTGACGTGGGCAGAAATCATTAATGATGCGATGGACTCGCTATTACATAACAATACTTGACATCAAGTTGACTTGCCAAAAGGCGCTAAAGTTCTCGGATGCAAGTGGGTGTTGAAGAAAAAACTACATAGTGATGTGTCTATAGTCAGGTATAAAATGCATCTTGTAGCTAAAAGTTATAAACAACAGAGGGAATATACTATTTTGATGTTTATTCACCTATGTGCCACCTATCAACTATCGAGATTCTTCTAGACTTAGCGTCTATCGAGAACTTTATAGTTCATTATATGGATGTGAAAACAACCTTCTTAAATAGAGAGCAAGATGAAGAAATCTACATGACACAACCTGAAAGTTATGTGCAGAAAGATCTAAATGATAAAGTGTGCAAATTGGATAATCAGTCAATAATCAGGCAGTCATTATATGTTTATATGTGAATGACATGCTGATTTTGGGTTTAATCTTGCTGCAGTTCGGGATATTAAATCCATTATGGCAGAAGTTTTTGACATGAAGGACCTTGGTCCTGTGGATACCC
Source organism: Platanthera guangdongensis (assembly GCA_039583875.1). Taxonomy (NCBI): domain Eukaryota; kingdom Viridiplantae; phylum Streptophyta; class Magnoliopsida; order Asparagales; family Orchidaceae; genus Platanthera; species Platanthera guangdongensis. Next base: position 213,826,739 of record CM077153.1, read on the forward strand.
TGTTAGGTATGAAGGTTAAAGTTGACAAGGGTTGGGTTACTCTTAGTCAGGCTCATTATATTAAGCAACTTCTTTCTACTGGGGATATGATAACTGTAGACCGGCTGAGACACCGTTTGATCATACTGTCAAGTTGAGTCCTAACGAAGAGACCAACATTGATCAAGTTAGATATTCCAAAATAATTGGAAGTCTCATGTACACCACAAGTTGCACAAGATCGGACATTTCTTTTTCAGTTAGCATGCTGAGCCGTTTTAGCAGTAATCTAGGCAAAGAGTATTGGGAAGCCCGAGACATGTTGTTAAGATACCTGAGAGGTACTAAATATCATGCTCTATGCTACACTGGTTACCCACCTACTGTGGAAGGACATTCAAATGTCTCATGGGTGTTAGAAGCCGGGAACATCAAGTCTGCCAGTGGATATATATTCACCTTAGGTGGAGCGGCTATCACTTGGAAATCCAAAAGACAGACCTGTATAGCGTTGTCGTCTATGTAAGCTGAGTTGTTTGCCTTAGCCTTGGCCGTATAGAGGCAGATTGGATCAGGAACATGATTTTAGACATTCCCTTGTCTAAGCTATAAGTCAACTCGTTGAGTTTGTATTGTGATAATCAACCACAGTTCAACTCATTAAGAATGCCCTCAATAATACTAAGAGGAGACATGTATGACTAAGATAAGGCTTATTGAATTATCTGGAAGAACAAAGAATTATTATTTTGATCAATGTATGCTCAAAGTATAACCTAGTTGATCCTTTGACGAAAAGAATGCCAAAAGACCATCTAATCAAAACAGTGAGGTAAATAGGACTAAAGGCGATTTAGTACAACCTTAGTTCAGCTTCAGGCGATTTAGTTCAGTCTTTGTCCAAACGTTTTGATTATTCTGATTTCCTTTATAAAAGCAAGCATGTTAAGCTCTGTTGATGCTCTTGGTTGCTGAGTTCGGATTTGGTAAGTTATTTTATTCCAAACTTGATTCTAACAACTTCACCTGGATTCAACTGTTGCCTTGAAGGAGAGTGTTATTCCAAACTCTATAACACAATCTGACTTGACTTGCCTTTTTTGTAATTGGTTCCATTCCAAACTTGATGAGTTCTAATTAACTTTAGAAGTGCAGTAACCACGACATTCCATATAGGAACATAGACATAACTGCGGTGTCCAGAAGTTCACAAATCGTTTTTGTTTGGAAACAGATGACGGATTCTGAGGTCAATCTATGAGTCACTGTTAAGTTGTCCTCCCAGCCAATTTATAATGAGATTAATACTAAGTTCTTATAAAGGAACTAGATACATGTAAATTTTCAAACGATTAATTCATTCTAAAATGAAATTCTCTATTAAAATTATAGGGGTTGATGGTTTAGGAGGAGCACTGGTAGTCTCGGATCCGGATTATGATGATTTTATGGATGACGACTGCTAGAGATTTACTAGATTTCCTCGTTTTGCTATCTCTGTTCAGAGCATTGTTTAGCTCTTTTTGCACTTGCTTGTTTAGACTTTATGATCTCTATTTGATGTGAGATGCTAGGCGTTTAGGGCCTGTGCCTTATTGTACCAGAGACTTTTCTTTGTTGTAGCTGAGTTTTTTGTATTACTTATGCGTGCATATTGTTTGTGTTTAAGTCCAATATGTATGAATAGATGCGAGACACAGTTATGAATGTTATATGTTTGGATTGAATGTTGCACAAACCACCCTTTATCCGAAGTCAGGGTTCACGACGGACATAAGAAGAGATTGTTAGATATATTAGAATATGTCCGCACATGTCAAGACCGAATCGGAACAGGTTATCGGGTTCGTGTCGTCCTAGGGTTAGGCTCTATGTTGGAGATACTATATAATCCCTATTCCAAACTTGATAGGGTTATGTGGACTATCTTGAGCCTTGAGCAAACCCCTCTAACACCTTGTACGTCCACTGTGCTAGCGGATTGCAGTCCAAATTACTCTTTCTCGCGGACTGAGTGAGTCCTTCTCATTCGCGGTGTATTCTGTAATGAACGTCGGCACATTTCTTCATATTTTATTATTACAGTTATATTTAACCAGGTGGTAAAGAGCCTCAGATTTCAGTCAAGTCTCTCAGACAAATACCTTTATCATCGCTCATTGTCGAATCAGACAGTCATTATATGTTTATATGTGAATGACATGCTGATTTTGGGGTTAATCTTGCTGCAGTTGGGGATATTAAATCCATTATGGTAGAAGTTTTTGACATGAAGGACCTTGGTCTGTGGATACCCTATTAGGTATGAAGGTTAAAGTTGACAAGGGTTGGGTATTCTTAGTCAGGCTCATTATATTGAGCAACTTCTTTCTACCTGGGGATATGATAACTGTAGGCCGGCTGAGACACCGTTTGATCATACTATCAAGTTGAGTCCTAATGAAGAGACCGACATTGATCAAGTTAGATATTCCAAAATAATTGGAAGTCTCATGTACACCACAGGTTGCACAAGACCGGACCTTGCTTTTCAGTTAGCATGCTGAGCCATTTTAGCAGTAATCTAGCAAAGAGCATTGGGAAGCCCTAGACATATTGTTAAGATACCTGAGAGGTACTAAAGATCATGTTCTATGCTACACTGGTTACCCACCTACTGTGGAAGGACATTCAAATGTCTCATGGTATTTAGAAGCCGGGAACATCAAGTCTGCCAGTGGATATATATTCACCTTAGGTGGAGCGGCTATCACTTGGAAATCCAAAAGACAGACCTGTATAGCGCCGTCGTCTATGGAAGCTGAGTTGTTTGCCTTAGCCTTGGCCGGTGTAGAGGTATATTGAATCAGAACATGATTTTAGACATTCCCTTGTCTAAGTTATAAGTCAACTCGTTGAGTTTGTATTGTGATAATCAAACAACAGTTCAACTCGTTAAGAATGCCCTCAATAATACTAAGAGGCGACATGTATGACTAAGATAAGGCTTATTGAATTATTTGAAAGAACAAAGAATTATTATTTTGATCAATGTATGCTCAAAGGATAACCTAGCTGATCCATTGACGAAAAGAATGCCAAAAGACCGTCTAATCAAAACAGTGAGGTAAATAGGACTAAAGGCGATTTAGTTCAACCTTAGTTCAGCTTCAGGCGATTTAGTTCAGTCTTTGTCCAAACGTTTTGATTATTCTGATTTCCTTTGTCAAAGCAAGCATGTTAAGCTCTGTTGATGCTCTTGGTTGCTGAGTTGGATTTGGTAAGTTGTTTTATTCCAAACTTGATGCTAACAACTTCACCTGGATTCAACTATTGCCTTGAAGGAGAGTGTTATTCCAAACTTGATAACACAATATGACTTGACTTGCCTTTTTTTGGTAATTGGTTCCATTCCAAGCTTGATGAGTTCCAATTAACTTTAGAAGTGCAGTAACCACGACATTCCATATACGAACATAGACATAATTGCGGTGTCCAGAAGTTCGCAAATCGTTTTGTTTGGAAACAGATGACGGATTCTGAGGTCAATCTATGAGTCACTGTTAAGTTGTCCTCCCAGCCAATTATAATGAGAATAATACTAAGTTCTTATAAAGGAACTAGATACATGTAAATTTTCAAACGATTGAATTCATTCTAAAATGAAATTCCCTATTGAAATTACAGGGGTTGATGGTTTAGGAGGAGCACTAGTAGTCCCGGATCCGGATCATGATGATTTTATGGATGACGACTGCTAGAGATTTACTAGATTTCCTCTGTTTTGCTATCTCTGTTTAGAGCATTGTTTAGCTCTTTTTGCACTTGCTTGTTTAGACTTTATGATCTCTATTTGATGTGAGATGCTAGGCATTTAGGGCCTGCACCTTATTATACCTGAGACTTTCTTTGTTGTAGCTGAGTTTTTTGTATTACTTATGCGTGTATATTGTTTGTGTTTAAGTCAAATATGTGTGAACAGATGTGAGACACGGTTGCGAATGTTACATGTTTGGATTGAATGTTGCACAAACCACCCTTTATCCGAAGTCAGGGCTCACGACGGACATAAGAGGAGATTGTTAGATATATTAGAATATGTCCGCACGTGTCAAGACCGACTCGGAACAGGTTATCGGGTTCGTGTCGTCCTAGGGTTAGGCTCTACGCTGGAGATACTATATAATCCCTATTCCAAACTTGATAGGGTTATGTGGACTATCTTGAGCCTTGAGTAAACCCCTCTAACACCTTGTACGTCCACTGTGCTAGCGTATTGCAGTCCAAATTACTCTTCTCGCGGACTGAGTGAGTCCTTCTCGTTAGCGGTGTATTCTGTAATGAACGTCGGCACATTTCTTCATGTTTTATTATTACATTTATATTATTTATATAGAGAGAGTTTCTTGTTCAGATTTCAGTTTATGTGTTCTTGTATACCTTGTTCTTATTTGGTTGGCCCAGGGGATATTTTCACATTATATCCCAACAATCAACCATAGCAGAAACTGGAGATCAGGCATAGATAAAACTGTTGTGTGGGTAGATTGGCGACTGAAGATCAAAAAAGAAGGGTTCTAGAAAATACATGTTGAGGACCGAAGATCGGAGAGAGTTCCATCAAAGAGATGGATTTCTAGAAATAGATCGGCGAGTAGATCGCTAGTGTGTGGGGGGGGGGAGATTTTGGTTATCGAAGAAGAAGAAGGCGGCTTTCTGTTGCGAGCTGTGTTGTCAAATTAGAGGAGAGGGTTGCGGCTGGAGAGTACCCAAATATGCATTTAATTACATATAAAACAACGTTTTACTCTTGCGTGTAACTAAACGACACGTTTGCTGGAAACTACGTTTTGGAGCTTCGGTGCCGGAGACCATTAGCTCTCCCAAACATACCTTAATTAATATGTGTATATCATTTAATTACGACATGGCAAATGGAGTTATATTAGCGTAATCTGTAACACCCCCTATCTGTCGCATAACATATAGCAGTAGGTCCGGCCGGGCCCGACGCCATATACCACAAACAGACCGGGTGGTTACTCAATGGAAACCATCCAACCAATCATAACGTCCTACTCAGAGCATTCTAGCGGAAGCAGTTTATAAGTTGCAATTAGAAGAACCCAGCACAAGCATGAATGTCCCACTAGAACAGCAAATAGGAATGTAGTACATACACAAGGATAGGCCTTAAGGCCTTACAAAATGGTTTTACTTAATATTACATGTTTTCCATACCATGGCACGCAGGCCAGTCATACATGAATAAAAGCAAGTAAACACTCCAATTAGGCCTTCGAGGGCCGGATTCGCAATTTGGGCTTTAGCCCGCTATTGACAGCTTGGTCCAGCCGCACCTGCAGACAACAAAACCACCGCACGGTGGCAAACAAAAGCAACGGTAGCAATGTGACCAAATTATAACGATCCCGCCCCCAACGGGGCGGCGATGCTCCTTCCCTGCATTTATTAGCATAACCAAGCAGTGTATAAATATACATTTCATTACAGGCATAGGCTCACACGGCCACACACACGTGCACTCATGGGACATTCTCAGTGAATATAGTCCAAGCCTGCCGACTCACCACCGTCCCCAGGACGGCCAACAATGAGCAATTTGTCTTCCCGGCATGGGTCACGGTAATTAAAACCATAGACCGCCGAAGACCCTCATCTATGCCAACGGCAAGTGCCACGTACCCTTAGGTCTCTTTAACCGAACGACATAGAACATGTACGGTTCCATCTAACCCGTGCTCACATCGCAACATTAATTAAAAACATATGCGCAGGTCAAACTTCTCCCGAGTCCCATTTCCATCACAAAATCACATAACCCGGTTATGTTCAAGTTGGCTCCCAGGCCTCCAAGTTGGCAAGATCACGCATCCGCCCAGTTTTCCGGGTGCACCTTAGGGTTAATCCCCAAGGATCCCTGTTGCAATCTACCATGTAGAAAACCCGAAAAACAAACAATCGCACGGAGTCTTCTCCATCATTTATTCAATGCAACATCACCGATCCAGACCAACATGTCCGGGTAGGTTCACACATCATGCCTATGTCCGTTCTCGTTTACGGACTCTACACAACGGGGAAGATTCATGTCTACCCGAAGGAACGCCTCCAACTCACCGCAAACTCGCGAGAGCGGGCTTCCTTATAAAAAGATTAGAGCTTCACATGCTCAAGAAGAGAATCGTTACCATATCATTCTTCCTTGGCGCCATGGAAATGTAAGCGGATGAAAAGCACCGCACTCTCTTTGCCTCCGTAGATCCGAAGTCGCTCGCGATTTGGAGCTTTGAAGCTCCTCCAATGGTCGGATCAAAGCTTCTTCTTCCTCCTTTGCTCTCCTCTCTCTCTCTTGAGTTTAAAAGAGAACCACTCAAAAGAAATGATGGTTTCAAAGGTCCAATCCCGTGTATATCCCATCAGGAATAACTCCGGCCGTTGGATCCCAAATTAAAGAACGAACGGCCTTGATTCGGGCCTGGAATGCTAAAACTGGGCCCAACACGGCCTGCGACACGCCCGTGTCCAGGGCCGTGTCCCTCATTCGCCGTCAAATAGATGCGTTTTGAAAGCACACGGGCATCCTACACGCCTGTATTCGACCTGACACGCCCGTATTCCAACTGACACGGCCGTGTGGTAGGCCGTATGCCCCCATCGACATAGCCTTGAAAACAACCGAGACTCACACGGGTCTTGGACACGCCCGTGTCCAATGTGACACCCCGTGTCCAATGTGACACGCCCGTGTCACACCCGAACACGCCTGGGCTCCAGGCCCGTGTTCACAGTCTCGACACTTCATCGAGCGAAGTTCTTCGACCACATGACACAGCCTTGGACACGCCCATGTCATAGGCCGTGTGCCTTGTCTCGGCACATTCGTCGAGCGGACATCGTCGACTTCCCTGGCCGAATCGTCGACAAGGCTCGACTCGCCATGATATACGCCCGTGTCTCAGGCCGTGTTCCCTGCTCGATGATCGTCGACTCCAAATTCGTCGACCCAGCGGCCAAAACGTCGACTCGAGCCTGACACGACCTGGACACGCCTGTGTCCCAGGCCGTGTCCCTCCTTGCCAAATTCTAGATTTGGCAAAAAACGCCTCTCGTCGCTCTTTTGAGTTTCGTGGCGTTACAACTCTCCCCCTCTTAAAAGAATTTCGTCCACGAAATTTCATAAAGGAAAGACAAGTACCAAAATTAAATTGTACCTGAGCGGAACAACTCTGGATACTCGTCAAGCATAGTCTGCTCTCGTTCCCAAAGAGCTCCTCTCGACCACAATTGTCCCATCGGACCTTGACCATCCTGATCTCTTTATTGCATAGCCGCTTGACCTCCGAGTCCTCAATCCGCAAGGGATTGACTTTTTTCGTCAAACCACTATCCACCGCACTTGATCAACCGCAATCACTTGCGAAGGCTCTTGCACAGCCTTCCGTAGCACCAAAATATGGAATACATCATGTAAACCACTAAGCTCCACCGAAAGCTTCAACTGATAGGCTGCTTCACTAACCCGCTCCAGAACCTCAAACGGCTCAAGGTACCTTGGCTTAGCTTTTTCAATCGCCGCACTCACGAGACACCCTTGAATGGCTTGATATTTAAGTACGCATAGTCTCCCACAGCGAACTCCACGTTCCTGTGCTTGGCATTATAGTACTTCGCCTGACGGTCCTGAGTGATTAGCAACCTCTCCCGAATGGTTTCGCACCAACAAAGTAGCATCCTCCACTTATAATCGCTTATACAACTTGACTCACCCGTTTCTAGCCAAGACAACGGCGTGCGACATCTTCTACCATATAGGGCCTCGAAGGGCGCCATTTGAATACTCGCCTGGTAGCTATTGTTGTACGCAAACTCCACCAAATAAAGATGGTCTTCTCATTGCTTTCTAAAGTCCAAGACACACATGCGGAGCATGTCTTCCATAGTTCTATTGACCCTCTCTATCTGCCCATCCATTTGCGGATGGAAGGCTATGCTGAATTTTAACTTTGTTCCCAACATTTGCTGCACTAGCCTCCAATCATTGGACGTGAACCGCCCATCTCGGTCACTCACGATGCTATGGGGCACCACCGTGCAGCCGTACTATATTATCCACATATAGTTTGCCAACTTCTCCACCAGATCATCCTTCCTATGTGGAATTAAATGTGACACCCTTCGTTAGCCGATCTACGACCACCCAGATTGCGTCATTCCCCTTTTGCGACCTTGGCAAACCGTGCACAAAGTCCATAGTGATGTCGTCGAATTTCCACTCCTAAATAGGCAAGGACTTCAGAAATCCTCCCGGCTTTTGGCATTCCGCCTTCACCAAGGCGCAAGTTTGGCACTTCGACACGTAGAGCGCCACATCTTTCTTCAAACCCGGCCACCAAAATAGTTTCTTTACATCGCGGTAACATCTTTGTGCTCCCCGGGTGAATTGAGTACTTGGTGTGATATGCCTCGTACAACAAAATCCACCCACAAATTGCCCACACTTGGGACGCACAGATGGCCATTTTTCCAAAGCAATCCGCCCTCCACAACGAATTGGGAATTTGACCGATCTAGAGCCTCTACCATGAACTGCTTCATACGGACATCCATATCCAAAGCCTGCCGAATCCGATCAGCCAGGTCATATTAGACTTCAGTACAATTCAATACTGCTTCACCACTTGATTACTTATCTACACAAACAATCTCCAATGCCTCAAACTCCCGCACAAACCGCTCGTCATTGATCGACAGCCAATTGGCATGAGCTGGGGCCCGACGACTCAACGCGTCCGCAACCGCATTACCTTTACCAGACACGTAGTGGATCTTGAATGTATAGTCCCCCAGGAACTCCATCCATCTACACTGCCGCATATTCAGATATTTCTGATCAATCAGATACTTCAGGCTCTTGTGATCGTGTAGATATCAATCTTCACAACGTACAAATAATGCCTCCACAGCTTCAAGGCAAAAATCACGACCGCTAACTCCAAGTCATGGACCGATAACATCTCGTGCACTTTCAGCTGTCTCGACCATAAGCTATTACACTCCATGTTACAGTAGCATGCAACCCAAAACTGATGCCCGAAGCATCACTATAAATCTCAAAACCTTCGGTCCCACTCGGCGAACTCAGCATAGGCGCCGTGGTCAACCGACATTTCAACTCCTCAAAAGCTCGCGCGCACTCCGGCGTCCAAACGAACTTCTGCTCCTTCCTCGTCAAAGTAGTGAGAGGTAACGCTATCCGCGAGAAGTTCTCTACGAAGCGCCTATAATAGCCGACAAGCCCCAGAAAGCTCCGGACTTCCACTACCGTAGAAAGCTCAAGCCACTCCCGTATCGCAACAATCTTCGCCGGATCCACTACAATACCCTCCCCACTCACTATATGACCGAGGAACGCCACTGAGATAACCAAAACTCGCACTTCGAGAACTTGGCATACAACTGATTCCTCCTTAGCGTCTCCAAAACCAAAGAAGATGCTTGAAGTGATCTTCCTCACTCTGTGAGTACACCCAAATATCGTCAATGAAGACGATCACAAAATGGTCCAGTACTCCCTGAAGTCCTGTTCATCAAATCCATGAACACTGACGGCACATTAGTCAGCTCAAACGGCATGACCGTAAACTCGTAATGCCTGTATCTCGTACTGAACGCTGTCTTCGGGATATCACTCTCCCTTATTCGCAGCTGATAGTACCCAGACTTGAGATTCAACTTCGAGTACACCCGTCGACCCGACCAACTGTTCAAAAAGATTATCGATCCGGGGATCGGGTACTTGTTCTTTTTTGTCACCTTGTTGAGCTCCCGATAATCAATACATAGCATCAAGCTTCCGTCCTTCTTCTTAACAAAGAGGATCGGCGCACTCCAAGGCGAAGAGCTTGGATGCACATAACCCTTGCTCCAATAACTCTTGCAGTTGCACCTTCAGCTCTGCCATTTCCTTAGGCGCTAGCCGATATGGAGAGCGTGACATAGGCTTTGCACCTGGTATGAGCTCTATCGCAAAATCTCTGTCTCCCGTTGAGGCGGGGCTCCAGGAAGATCTCTAGGGAACACATCAGGGTACTCTGATACCACTGAAATACTATCCAACGCGGGCTTTGCTTCGCAACCTCCACTAGCGTAAAGAACAGTTCTACACTGGCACAAACCGCCTTCACCACCTGAAGAGCAGACATCAACATCTTGCTCGACCCCTTCAAGCCCGTAAAAGTCATCTCATGACTTGCTTCCAACTTGACTTCCTTGCGACCGCTTTCAATATAGGTCTGCTGCTCTGAGAGTGAGCCCATGCCAAATATAACGTCGAACTCCACCAACGGAAGTAACGACGCTTGCAGATCGAACTCCTGATTCCCAATGCGAATCTTAACACTGCAGATTCTATACGCGCGCATCGAACACCCATTGAGCAAAAACACATCCAACTTATCCTTCGCCATTGAAGAAGGTACTCCGATGCGTGATATAAATCCTTCGACAAGAAGGAGTGTGAAGCTCCTGTATCGAAGAGTGCTCTTGCCGGATTTTCACAAATCAAAACAAATCCTAAACAAGCAGTGGTAAGGTAACATGTGCATAACAAGTATTTAAAGGAATTAACTTGCTATAAATTAAACCGTTCCTGTCACCACATCCGCCTGTTTGATGACCTCATGTTGGCCAAGATTATACACCCTCGGTTGGGCCGAGCATAATGGGATGCGGTTGACTCCATCGCCTTGCCCTCTCTTCGTAAGTCGCTCTCGGCGTCCTTTCGGACTTGGGACGTCCGCTCCAACAGTCACGGGCAAAATGTCCCGCTTCCCACAAGTAAAACACGCACCCGGGGTCCGACCCGTAGTCGCCCTAGAAGCACCAGAAGGAGCTGGACCCGAAGTCCTATGCTTCTTGAAGAATCTTTGATAGCCGGACTTTGAAGTAGTCGGCACTTTGAACCGAGACTTCTTATCACCAATGCACTTCTTCGCTTGAACATTCTTCATGTCCTTCTCCAAGGACCGGGGCCGTGTTGACCAAGGTCAAGAAACCCTACGTCATCGGCCCCGAGAGTAGTAGCCTCAACTCATCTCTCAACCCTTCGTAGAATCGATTCGTCTTGCGCACCTCATCCGCTATGGTGAGCTAGCATATCGACTCAATGAGTAAACTCATGGAGATATCATCCACGCTACTGTCTCCTTGAACCAACTTCAGGAACTTGTTCTCCATCGAAATCCTCTGAGTAGAAGGGAGGTATCTTGCCAAGAACAGTCCCGAGAACTCTTCCATCGGGATGTCTGTAATTTGTTTACCTCTCAAATGATGCATCTCCAATCCTTCCCACCACAATCTCTCTTCACCGTCTAGAAGAACGTAGCAATGGCGGTCATTTGCCACTCCTTCGGCTTTGTTGCTGTCATGAATCTCTTCACCCTGGAGAGCCAGTCTTTAGCTTGAGATGGGGTTCCCCAACCTCGATAATACCGGAGGATAAAGCTCTTGACATGCTTGAGCTGTCTCTCGGTTGCCCTCCTTGGCACCAACGGTTCCTCTACTACCTGTTCCACTCTCCTCGGCTCAGCCGCTTGCAGTGATACCTCCTCTATCGCAGGAGCGGGCTGCTGCATTTTCCTTGTAGGCTGCGCATTAATCATGGCCAACACTACTTTGGCCACCAAACGTATGGTCTCAGCTGACGGAGGTATTGTAGGAGCTTCATTTGGTGCACTGCTAGCCTCAGAAACGTGACGTTCTGACGGCCCAGCACCACTTCTGGTCACCTATAGTGGTACAAAACACTGTTAAGCGACCAAATAAAATTGCAAACAACAATTATAGGAACACGCAGGTTCCCCAAACATGTGTATTTTCATTCCTAAGTGGACATTAATGGGTTCTTTTGTTGTTATAACGATGACACACACACATGTGTTCACCTCCCCTTAAAAAGAATTCATCCACGAATTCATCTTAAGCCCGACCAAAACCAGGAGTCTGATACCAAATTGTAACACCCCATATCTGTCGCATAGCATATAGCGGTAGGTCTGGCCGGGCCCGACGCCATATACCACAGACAGACCGGGTGGTTTACTCAATGGAAACCATCCAACCAATCATAACGTCCTACTCAGAGCATTCTAACGAAGCAGTTTATAAGTTGCAATTAAAAGAACCCAGCACAAGCATGAATGTCCACTAAAACAGCAAATAGGAATGTAGTACAAACACAAGGACAGGCCTTAATGCCTTACAAAATGGTTTACTTAATATTACATGTTTTCCATACCACGGCACGCAGGCCGGTCATACATGAATAAAAGCAAGTAAACACTCCAATTAGGCCTTCGAGGGCCGGCTTCGCAATTTGGGCTGTAGCGCGCTATTGATCGCTTGGTCCAGCCGCACCTGCAAGCAAAAAAACCACCACACTGTGGAAACAAAAGCAAACGGTCAGCAATGCTGACCAAATTATAATGATCTCGCCCCCAACTCGGGGTGGCGATGCTCCTTCCCTGCATTTATTAGCATAACCAAGATTTGTATAAATATACATTTCATCACAGGCATAGGCTCGCACGGCACAAACCCCATGCACTCAGGGCACTTTCTTTCTCGGTGAACACAGTCCAAGCCTGCCGACTCACCACCGTCCCCAGGATGGCCCAACAATGAGCAATTTGACTTCCCGCATGGGTCACGGTAATTAAAACCATAGACCGCCGAAGACCCTCATCTATGCCAACGACAAGTGCCACGTACCCTTAGGTATCTTTAACCGAAACATAGAATGGTACGGTTCCATCAAACTCGTGCCCACATCGCAACGTTAATTAAAAACATATGCACAGGTCAAACTTCTCCCGAGTCCCGTTTCTATCTGTTAAAGTAGCGAACAAACGACCAAAACAAGCCGGAGTTTTGAATAATTGAAAGTTTTATTATCCAAAAAGATATCTATTACAAAGATATGCCCTCCCTTATATAGAATGGAGGAGAGATGAGAGAATACAAATAAGATATGTGGGACTAAAAATTTACAGGACTAAGCAGACTATACAAAACAAACCGCATAAGTCGCGCGGTTAGACAGAAGGGCTAACCGCACAGCTACCACTAGAGAGAAAAAAAGATTGCCAGGGTAGACCGCTAGACCGCCCAGTCTCCAAGCCGGCTGAGACAAACCGCCAGACCGTGCGATCTTCAACCCGCCAAGACAGACCGCCAGACCGCCCGGTCACCAACATCAACACTCCCCCTCAAGCTGGAGCATATATATCGATCATGCCCAGCTTGTCACAAACATGAAGAAACGAGGCGGAAACTGGCTTGGTGAAGATGTCAGCCAGCTCTTTATCAGAAGTGACAAAGGGAGTGCAAATTTGTTCCTTTAAGATCTCTTCATGAATGAAATGACAGTCGACCTCAATGTGCTTTGTTCTTTCATGGAAGACCGGATTTGGAGATGTATATGGCGGCCTTGTTATCACAGAACATAGGTAGAGGATAGTTGTAGACCTCTCCTAAATCTAGCATGAGAGCCCGCAACCATTTTAACTCATAAGTGGTCGACGTCATACTGTGATACTCTGCTTCTGCACTGGATCTGGAGACAACAGACTGCTTCTTGCTCTTCCAGCTCACCAGATTCCCCCAACAAAGGTGCAAAAACCTGAGGTTGACTTGCGATCCCCTTTGTCATCAGCATAACTTGCATCTGAGTATGCTTCAATCCTCAAATGACCATTCTTCTGAAAAAGTAATCCTTTCTCAGGCGCTGCTTTGACATACTCCAAGATCCGCAAGGCGGACTGTAGATGGCACTCCCTAGGTACTTGTATGAATTGACTCACCTTGCCCACAGCATAGGAAATGTTGGGCCTGGTCACTGTGAGATATATGAGCTTACCAACCATACGCATGTACCGTGAACTATCTGAAAGAGGAGGCGAATCATCTGTTCAGGTTTTGTCTTCTCCAGTTGCCATGGGCATCGGGCAAGTTTCGCTCCAATCAATCCTGCCTCTTTTAAAAGATCAAGGGCATACTTACGCTGAGAGAGAACTAAGGAGTCGGGCTTCCGAGAGATTTCGATTCCCAGAAAGTACTTTGGAGAGCCCATATCTTTCGTGATCAGATGTTGTCGAAGATGTCGCTTTGTTAGGGCTACCCCTTCCTGGTCATCGCCAGTGAGAAGAATATCATCGACGTACACAGCAAGAACAACCATCCCTGAAGGAGTTTTGCGAATAAATAAGAGTGATCGGCAGAGCTTCGCGCAAAACCAACGGCCGCCACGATGCCGCTGAACTTGTCAAACCAAGCTCGAGGGCTCTGCTTAAGACCATAGATTGCCTTCTTCAGCCGGTATACTTGTATCTCCCCCGAGCAACATACCCAGAGGTTGCTCCATGTAAATGGCCTCGTGAACATCACCATAAAGGAAGGCATTCTTGACATCCAGCTGGAAATCGACCAATCCCAATTGACCGCCACAGAGAGAAGGACCCGGATAGTGCTGAGATGAGCCACGGGGGAGAAGGTGTCAAAGTAATCAACCTCATAGGTCTGAGTAAAGCCCTTAGCAACAAGGCAAGCCTTATAACGATCCACAGTGCCGTCGGGGCCAAAATTGACCACAAAGACCCAGCGACAGCCAACAACATCAGTGCCGACGGGAGGAGGAACAAGAGTCCAGGTACCCCGCTCAGTTAGGGTCGCCATTTCCTCATCCATGGCCATCTTTCAATGAGGTATAGCAAGGGCCTTCTGTAGGATCGGGGTGTTGCACTGGCAGAGATAGCCAGTGCAAATGCCCTGCGAGAAGGAGTAAGACGATCATAGGAAACAAAAACAGCAAGGGGGTGTAGGTTACACATCCGCACCCCCTTTACGAAGAGCTATAGGACGATCCAGGTCAGCGGGTCCCGCGGCATCCAGAGCATCCGTGGTAGAGAAAGCTGGCCCGGGAGTAGAGAGCGACGGCGGCAGAGATGAGGGAGACGGTGGCGGAGAAGGAGAGATAGAGGTGGAGGGAGAGGAGTGGATGGAGACGGTGTAGGGGTGGAGATCGTAGTAGGAGGCGAGGGAACGAAGGGAAACGGCAGGAGAATCAGAAGCTGGGAGAAGAGGAGAGGAGTCATCCGAGAAGTAGGAGGTATTCTCGAAGAAGTGACGTCAGCAGAGACGAACTGCTTACGAAGGACGGGATCAAAGAAACAATAGCCTTTCTGAGTGGTGGAGTACCCCAGAAAGACACATTTGGTGGAGCGAGGGGAGAGCTTATCACTAGTGGCAGAAGGGGTATGCACAAAGGCAGTGCATCCAAAGATTTGGAGAGGTAGAGGAAACGGCTCCTTGCCCGGATACAGAATGGAGAATGGGTTTTTTCCATGGAGAACCGTGGAGGGAATAACGATTGATAAGGTAGCAGGCAAGGAGAACAGCATAGCCCCAATAGGAGCGAGGAACATGCATGCATCTGGGTCATCAAGGTGCAAGCGACATCGAGGAGGTGACGGTTTTTTCGTTCGAGACACACATACCATTTTATTGTGAAGTATAGAAACAACTAGTTTGATGAATAATCTCATTTTACATGCAGAATGTAGAAAAGTCATGATTGAGATATTCTTTGGCATTATCAAATCGAAAAACTTTGATAGAAACATTAAACTGAGTTTTGATCATGAGATAGAAGGACGTCCATACAGAGAAAAATTCGGAGCGATCTTTTAGTAGATACACCCACGTACAGCGAGAGAAATCATCAATGAAAGTGACAAAATATGAACCCACCCCGACCAATGGTAAGAGCAGGAGAAGGACCCCAAATATCGGAGTGGATGAGATCAACACGGGTAGAGCCACGAACGTGCTTTGGAGGGAAGGAGGAGCGGTGATGCTTCCAAGCTGACAGGCCTCACAGTTGAGCGGAGGACTTTGTGGAGGAAGGTGGTGCAGAAGTTAACGAGAAGACGTGGAGGAGCGTGACCAAGGCGGAGATGCCATTGGAGAACCCGGCCGCCCCTCTCGGTGACAGCACACCAGCGGCAAGAAGGGCCACGACCAAGGTGCAGAGCAAAGTAAAGGGGAAGATGAGGGAAGCACAAGCCGTGCGACTGAACAGGAGGTCGCGACGACTAACAAGCAGGAGTGGCTAAAGGAAGACGGGTATAAGGTGCCGCCAAACACGGAAGAACTCGCGCGAATAGAGAGAAAGTGCAGCGGTTAGGAGAAAGAGACACCACGCGAACAGAGAAAAATTCCACTGGGAGGCAAACAAAGAGGTCGCACATAAAGGGCAATGACAAGGAGAGAAGAAGCCGCGCGAACAGGGCGCAAGCAGGCAAAAGAAACAAGTCGCGGGGACAGGCCGTGAGAAGAAGAAGCAAGCTGCGGACAGGTTGCTAGGACAGGTCGCGAGGTCAGAGATGGCGCACAGAATCC